>ML826004.1:40717-52871 GCA_009831015.1 Picea engelmannii | reverse complement strand
ACTCCCCCAGGTGGAGGAGTGTACATTCTTCCGGGGTGTAAAGTCTTCATGTGGTATAAACACAGTTGAAAACAAAGACCTCTAAATCATGAAGATAATCAAACTCCACCAAATTTTGGAAAATAACCAAAATTTTCCCAGAAAGATGTAAAAGTGCAGTGCTTGACTATCTAAGATTCCTAAATATTGCTAAAGAGAGTGAGATATCCAGAGAAACAAATAAAATAAAGAGTAAATAAAAATCAAAGACTATAAATTGAGAAGAACATGGTGTTCTCCCGAGTGGAGTCGCCAATTTTCTATTACAAAATATTTCCCCTGTGGACAGGTGAAATCTCCCTTGGATATCTAGACCCCTATTGACCAAGAAAAAAAAACAAATAAATGGACACTAGCATTCCGTTGAATCTATTCTTAATGTCTATGGATATATAAGATAGAAGAAATAAGTGTGACTTACTCCTTTTCCGACAACTGTCCTCGTTATTCTCCAGTCTTTGTTCTTGTTATCCAAGTTGCAATCAAGATGAAGAGAGTCTGGAAGGAACAAAACAATACCTTATTCTTCTGCAATATATCATTAGACAAGAATAAATCTATCTATATAGACATGCATGCGCAAACAACAATATGAAGGAAATAGGCCAAGTTATATTATTGAAAACATGGGAACTTACAACCTTGTTGTGCTAGCGTTCCTCCAAGCTTCCAATCCAGTCCTTGAATGCACTCTAAAGTTGTTTCTCTTAATATCATAAGTATCATATACACACTTTATCCTCTCCCCCTTTCACCTTGTAATGCCCTCATTATATAGGATTTAGAGGCTTAACCACCATGGAGAAGATCACTCACTAGATCCACAAAATTTGGATCTCCAATATTTTCGGGTAGAAAATATCTCTCAAGGATTTTAGGGAGAAAATATCTCTCAAGGATTTTAAGGAGGACATATCTCTCAAGATCCATCAAATTAGGATTTTGGTTTGAGAAAATCTCTCAACCATCCATGATATTCTCTACTTCTCCTTGAGAATAGGAAACTAAATGTGAAGTTGATTCTCACACTAAATTAATTTCCCTTTTTCAATAAAAATGAATAATATATGTGCACATAGTATTTTGACCTTAATATGATTAACTTCTCCTCTACACTGACTATGGATTGTGACAAATGTTCTTTGATGGTGTCAAGGTTGTGACACTCAATAAAGTGCATGTGACACTTAGTAAGGTGCATATGACACTTGATAAAGTGCATGCGACACTTAGTAAGGTGCATATGACACTTTTGACACTTACGACACTTAGTAAGGTGCATACAACACTTTCGACACTTGTGACACTTAAGGTGTGCAATAGATGCGACACCTTAGTGTGAAATTTTGGTGTGTAACACTAGTCCCATAAAGGATCTCACTTCTATAATACTTCTTGGTGTTGGCCATTCCTCAATGGATTTTATCTTCACTGGGTCCACAACTATTCCTTCCTCTTAAATGATAGGACCCAAGTAATGAATCTGCCTCTGGTTAAATGAACACTTTCTCAACTTTGCATAAAGATTATGCTCCCTCAATACTTGCAACACCATCCTCAAGTGCCGCTCGTTCTCTTCTTTAGACTTTGAGTAAATAAGGATCTCATCCAAAAATGCAATGACAAACTTATCTAAATAACTTTTGAAAACTCCATTCATTAAACACATGAAGATAGTTGGTGCATTTGACAATCCAAATGGCACCACTGTGAACTCGTAATGGCCATACCTTGTTCCGAAGGTAGTCTTGTTGATGTATTCCTCTATTATTCTCACTGGTGATATCCAAATCTGAGATCAATCTTGGAAAATATCCTTGCGTCTCTTAGATGATCAAACCAATCATCTATCCTTGGCAAAGGATACTTGTTCTTTACTATTACCTTATTCAACTACCCGAAGTCAATGCAAAGTCTCAACTTACCATCCTTATTTTTCACAAATAAAACTGGCACACCCCAAGGTGACACACTTGGGCGTATATAATTCTTCTTTAGAAGCTCTTCAAGTTGCATATGAAACTCCTTCAATTCTGGCGTACTCATCCTATAAGGAGTCTTGGATACATGAGTTGGTCTCGACATTAGATTTATAGAGAAGTCGATATCTCTTTTTGGTGGAAACCTTGGTATTTCTTTAAATACATTTCAAATTCTTTTAGTACTGCACAATCTTCAACACTTGGCACTTTATCCATGGGTGTCTTCTCCATGTGCGCTGCAAATATTTCACATCCTTTCTTGTAGCTTTTCTTCAACTGCAAGGCTAGAATTTCTGTTCTCAAATTTCCTTGCTCATCCAGGCAAGTAAATTCCTTATTATAACAGTCTAGAACATCATGATGTTAGTCCAACCAATCCATGCAAATGAGGAAATCATACGAGCCCAAAGGTATGATATTCAAATCCACTTTTGTGCACATTCCATTCATTTCCATTGGACATGCCTTGACCATCTTATTAATTTTCCTTTTTTCTCCTGTAGCTAATTGCACCAACCAAGGTTTTCCAAGTTTACTTCTAGAAAATTGGAATCTTTCCATCATTTTAGGATCTAGATAAATATGACTATCTCCCGAGTCAATTAAAATAGCAATGGGTTGATAATTAATCTTACCTTCCACCTCGATCATGTGCTACTGAAACTCAACCTTGTTATCCAAGGCTGTGTAAATTCTAGGTACACTTCTACCCATGTCTTCAACTATCACAACTTGTCGTACAGTGTGTGCAGTGCTCACTTTTTCACCTCTTTGAGGGCAATCTCTAAACATATGGTTTCTGTTTCAACCCTAACACTTTATTGGCTGCTACCTGGGCTTGGTTTCCATCGCCTTAGTCATTCTGGGCTCCTTGGAAATTGGCTGTCGTTGTGCAATATTTTTGAAAAATGGTGGCTTAGTCCCCTTCTTTCTCTGTTCCACCTTGATTTTCATCTTTTCCTCTGAAGCCTTTTGGAAAGTCATTCTTCCCCTTTGCTAATAATAGATACATTTAACTCTCCTTTTAGTTTCTTCCAATGTCTTGGGATCATCATATTGTATCTTATCGCTAATAAATGATGGAAACCCACTCAAGTACCTTTGATTCTTCACTTTTTCATCCTTGATAAAAGGCACATATTACAACAATTCTAAAAATCTCCTTTCATACTCGTCTATGGTCATGCTCCCAAGTTTGAGTTCAAAGAACTCCTTCATTTTCCTATCACAATAGCGCTTGGTTAAATATTTCTTTTCAAAACATCGCTTGAATTCCCTCCAAGTAACCTTCTTCTCATCAATGTGTTGCACTTGCACATACTAATCTCACCACATTGACACTTTCCCCTTGATATGATAAATGACAATTCACCCTTCTGAATGTGTAGAATAATTATGTAGCTGGAAGTATTTCCTCATACTCAACAACCAAGTTTCTGCATCATCATTCTTCTTATGCTCACCATCAAAAGTAGGAGGCTTGATCTGATTCATTTGTCCTTGTAGCTTGTCCACTCCAATCCTTCTCTTATGATTTCTGATAGGAGATGGAATTGAACTACTGCGCGCTCTCCCAACTGAATATCTTGGAGAGTGATGGAGATGCTTGCCAACACTTTTTTATTTTTCTTCCCTCCTAAGGAGATCTGTGTCTTTCTGACCTACTTGTCTCTGTCTCCTTATCCATTTTTTTCTCAATTCTGTCTAAGATATGTAGCAACTTTATGTTGAAGCGTTCTTGTTCCTCCTTGGCTTTCATAAGCCTATCGTTATCAACTTTATAACTTTGGACGTCCTTTTGCAAACTTTTTAGGGTCTCTACCAAGTTCATGCTCTCTTCTAATCCTTCCCTATATCCATTGGATTATGTACCTTCAACACCCATACCAACGTACAACCTTTCCATTTCTTCATCTTGACTATAGGTTCTTTGCGCACCTGCTATGCTTTTAATCTTTGAGTTGATTCTTCCATGAACTAATTGCCGTTAATTTTGCAAAAAGTGCAGACAACAATACTTTTCAGACTAATTAATGCGACAATTTTATGAATGCTATGCACAATTTGTCAGAATCCCCCTTTTTTTTTCCTTTGTATGATTTTAAACATCCAAACTCTAGTGTGCACGCCCCCACATTGTTGTTTTTGCTTGCATCACAACTCTATACTGCACACCAATGGTTTAACGCGTAAAATAAACTCTGCACTGTGCAACACCAATACTTAATGCACGCCTTTATTTCATGTTGATCTCTGGCCCACAGAAGTCCAGTGTTGAACCAATTGCTCTGATACTAGAATGTAACGTCCCCAATCTCCCCAAGCTAGGCCACACAACACAAACTCAAATTCAACCTCTAGGATATTCTCTGTTGCAACCCAAGCTTGCTATTGAACAATGCTACTTCAAAATTGCTAGTGCGCAAATACTACTTATAACGCTCCATGTTACAATTAGGCCGATTTGACTGTGCACAATCTGAAGGTACTACCTCTAGACTCACATTGAGTCTGGCTCTACTAGTACACTTCTTTTAATACAATTATAGCAATGGAATAAATGTCACAAAACTAATGTGTGCTTTAACCCTTCAAAACACACATATACTGTTGTGCGCACAACACTCTACACACAAAATACCACTGCGAGCACAATCAATCTAATGCTACACATAGGTTCTATCACTTTATGTGCACATACTACTTTACTGTGCACTCGACGATTCATATCATGCCTTGGTATATTCTAATCATACCATAGAGTTTAGATTACAATAATTCTTAATAACTGTCATCCTTCTCATGAGCCACAATACATATATATTCATCATACATGTAGCTAACAAGACATTTTTTTAACAATCATGCTCACATGTATCACGCCATACATGAATAAGAAACCAAAACATATATAAGTAGTATCATTTCACAAAGTTAATCACAATATGCAGATGCAAATTCATACAGAAGATAAACCCATTTAAAATATAACACTGGAGCACACAGTAATTAAACAAGATGATGAAGGAAAATTATCTCTTATGAATGGTCACCAACTACGTGCAGGACTCATATCTTCCTCCCAGCCATAGACTCTGTCGCTCATAATATTTTAGTGACAGGTCACCCCCGATCTGGGATTAAACTCCACAGGAAAAAGGGTTCCTATCAACAAACTATGGTCTGATATTTAGCAAAAGACTTGGTTGAAGGTGTCGACTACTACAACTAGACTACAACCCGTCATTTCACATATACCTTCCCCATCCCAGGAAGTGTACCCCTTCTCTACTCAAAAGTCCTTCGACTTCCCCACATCCCTTTCGAGGCTTCAACAACAAGCCAAACAAGAAATCTCAGAGCCTTGTATCTAATGTCCAACCCATCAAGGAATAATTCCTAGCAAACTCTCACTTGGAGAGCTTGCTCACGAGCCTAAAAACTGACCTCTTCGATAGTAAAAAATCCTTTCCCAAGAATAGGGTTAAGCAACAACAATAAGTTACAACAAAAATATGTATTCCTTCCCAAGAAATCCATCTGAATAAGATCCCCAAAATGAGTGATCCCCCTGAAATACACTAAGGCCAACAATATATATTGCATTCCTTCAACTCTACACTTGTCACCTTCAGAAGTAGCTTTGGCCACTTGGTGATTCGTTCCCTACCCTCAAGAACTTAAGATAAATACATATCCATAAGTTAAACTTTCAAAAATATTAATAAAATATTCCCTTGACTTAAGCTTCCCCTTTTTCTTTTTTCGTGGAGTTTAGCCCCCATCTCTTTTTCATCTAAGTTGAGTCTAAACACAATGATGTTATTATATTAACAATCTTGAGGATGATTACATTTACAATACATGCGCACTAGCCTTTTTCATCCAGACTCACCTACCTTAAAATACAAGCATATATACAAAGGCTCTCTGGCCTAAAAACTGTGCGCTTAATCTGATGTGCGCAAGACTCTCGGATGTGCAGACTCTTGTTTTGGTGCACCATTCTCACACACTTACACAAGTGTGTGGTACACTATAAAATGTGTGCTTTCTTTCTTTGATGCACAATCCTCACGCAATCACCAATCTATGGAATGTGTGCACAAAACTAAATCCAAGACTTGATACCAACAACTCACTAGCTTTTATAAATATATATACACACATACTTATACTTACATTTACATTTGGGGTTTGTCCTAGGGGTATTCCAAGAGATAACAATGGAAATACCATGCTCCAAATCCCTCATTGAAGAGGTAACCATGTAAACTATTGGATTTGAGTCTAAATAAGTTGAGCATACAATGAGAGGCTTCTTCTCATTAGCAATTGAAGGCATGGGACATGGTACCACATAATTAACTTGTGGAAGGAGGGATATCATTTTCATAAAAGGAACATTTAGGGAAGTCGGATGGTCGACATTCAGATTAGGGCTAACAAACAAAAGTTGGTCAATGGTCACAATGTTTGCATTATGAGGGAAATGCATCACTCAAAAGAGTGTGGACACAACAACTTTCATAGCATAGACATAGTCTCGCCCAAGGAGTAAATTTAATTTCATAGGACCTTGAACTACCATAACATCGATATAGACCATTTTCCCTCCTAAGGTGATGGGAAATTGAGGAAGGATCCCTAAAGGTTCATTGGATCTTCTCTTAAAATCCAACAGATGATGGGTCATTGACACAAGCTGAGGGGAACCAATAGCTTAACAAGCGGTTGAGGATAAGATACTAACATAAGCACCTTTGTCTACAATAGTGCGACGTGTGAACCGATTGCAAACTTGCATAATGATTTGGAAAGGCAGGTAGGAAGGAAGTCGAGGCTTCGTCACACTATTCCAATCCAAGAAAATGACCTCAGTACTTGGAGGGGCTTCCATTGAAATGGGTAAAATGCCCCATTGTCTAGAAAAATATGAATCGATAAGAAAAACCTAAGTGATATCCACTTCACTCTCCAAGGGAAGAGTGGGATCGACTGAGGATTGAATCAGACTGACCACTTCATCAACCAACGCTTGGTTGGGAGAGGACTCATGGGAAGTATCTGGAGGTTGTTGTTGGGAAACAACGATGTCTTCCAACAATTTTGAAGCTTCATCCATATGAGGGAAAAGGTAAGCGAGGTGCTTTTCCCCGCATAACCAACAAGGAATCCCGACTTTACCCTTTTTCCCCCAACCTAATGAATATGGTTGATGGGATGTCACCAGCATGACTTGCAGCGAGTGGCGACATGAGATGTTGAGAACATGAGGACCATACTTCTAATACCTTGGGAATACTATGGCAATGATTAAGAAGGTGATCATCCTTACAAATCCTACAAGGTAATTTGGGTTTGCGACCTATGTTGGTCGACTTTGCAACATTATCAACACTCACCACAATAGCTAGTTGATTGCCCCCTTTCTTATTTTACTTCTTCTTGTTCTTCCTTTTATTCTTCTTCTTAGCCTCCTAATTACTAGTTTCAAGGCTTTCACCAGGTGAGGAAGAAGGAAGGGAAGAAGACATGACGAGTGAAGAAGTCAAAGGGTCAATAATAGGTTGATGTTGTTGCGGTGGAGAGCTTGCTTGGGGATCAACAAGGGAATTCAAACCCAAAGGAGTGGAAAACAACCATACTGGTAACCCCTCAGTGAAACCAGGAAGAGTCAATGTAGCGATGTAGGGAGGACCAATGTTTCCAAAACAAAGAAAAGCATAAGGTCCCTCATGAAATTGGGTCCTTAGGTTGGTGTCCTCAGGAATTGATCCCAAGGACACTGATTCAACCTAGGGTCTATTAAATGTCAAATAACACACACTACCAAAGTCTTTAAAAGAGGAGAGAAAGCAAACAACTCCCTTATGACAGGGAGAAAGGAAGTAAGGATATTATGGAGACATGAGATAAGGCCGTAAATGAAGAAACAAGAAATAGTTACGATAACCTTCACGCAACAATCCCCTAAGGTGCAAGTAAGAACATGTAGGAAAATACCCTCTTGGTTCATTGAAACATAGATTGAATGTTTGACGCAGGTACCACAAGGAACCTCCCTTGCAGAAGGAATCCCTCTTCTAGTTTCCTATGTGGAATCATAGAAGAGGTTACTATGTTTACCAATTCACAATGAATGAACAAGGGGGGGTACAGTCGACAGTCAAGACTAGAAAATGGGCCTAGGAATACTAGACATAAATCTGCGACCCAAAAACTAAGAAGAAGTGGTGTTACCACAAGGAGTTGACACTCTTCAAAGCCCCAAACCTGCATTAATACCACTAGCCGAACGAAAGAGGGGAAATCTCAACCGATCGCTTTGCTTGAAATCATGTTTGACTCCATTACGTGCCTTGTTCCTTTTAAAGGCTATTTTTTACTCAATAGGGTAAGCAGAAGTGAAATTTATGGTGTTACGACTCAACTCCAAAACCATGCAGAAAGACTGAAATGCAAAGATTTTGTTTCGATGAATTATAACTTAGGAAAGGAGAGGATTTATTTTTCTTCTCAACCCAAATAAATTCTTAATACCATGCAACTTTCTCTTTAAAACATGTACCTAAACACTCCACCTATGAAAGTAGGATGCAAAACTTTTTTTTTCTTCTTTTCAAATTACATGAAAAATCAAAGGAGATTCTTCTTTTTCTTTCACTTTCAATCAAAATTAAAGAACTCAATGACACTCGCAAAGGATTCCAAAGCTAAAGAAGATGAAGAAAACAAACACTCAACTAGTCTAAAAGAATCTAAACACAAGGACACTTTCAACACTTGTTCAAAAAACAATCCAAAATGCAAAGTAAAGGAAAACCACTTTATGAAACCTCAAAATTCAAGTAGCAAAGATAAAAGATCAACACAAAGTTGCAACTAAGTCCAAAATAACTTAGGAGTACACTCAAGGGATCAAAAGTTTTCCCAAAAGTAAAATAACAAGAAACTCAAAAACAAGACTTAATGCAACATATGCAATCCTAAATCAATGAAAAGGACTCCAAAAGCAAGCAAGTAAAACACTTAGAATTTCTTGGAATCAATGTAACAGAAGTTTGAATGCCTACAACTTATAAGGATGAAACTATTGATGACATAGACTTGGCCAAAGGATCAAGTTAACCTAGGGCAATATGCATTTCACAATTTGAAGGAATTGCACACTCAAAAGAGGCAAGAAAAAGATGATAGTCACTTAAATCAATCAAAGCCATAATCATGCATGGAACATTCTTATGTAAAGCTATGAGACAAGGCACTGATATAAATGAGGAAAAATGAGCTCCAAATTGACCTAGAACAAGGATTATCGCTCCTACAATAATGCAGATAGAGTGATAATCAAGGTTTCATTACTCCCCAATATAATGAGGGGGAGCGATAATTAGGGTTTCATCGCTCCCTAATACACTACTAGAGAGCGATAATCTGGGTATTATTACCTTGTATGCCTTTATAAAGGAAGGATAAAGTCCTGAAAGTGGTGAGAAAGACAAAATTTTGCTCAGATCTGAGAAAGGTTCAAGTGCTTGACTCAATAAACTTCCCAATGATGATGAGGGAAGGCGAGAAAACACAAAAAAAACATCCAACTCAACAATATCAAGTAACAATCAAAACTTCAAATGGATAGAAAGCACTAAGGAAAGATCAAAGAGATCGTTCGTTGCCAATTTCTATTATGGAAAAGTTTCCCATGTAGACAGGTAAAACCCCCCTTGGATCAAGACCCCTTTGATCGAAGACACAAAGAAACAAATGGTTACTGCTTCCCCCCTAGATCTAGTCTCTATTTCAACAATCAGAATGAGAAGAGAAGGATAAATGACTCACCTCTTTCACGTTGGTTGTCCTCGCTGGTCCAACCCTTGATCTTGACGTCCAAGCTCTAAGAGAAGTCATGTAAAGAACACAACAATACCTTCTTCTTCTACACTATATTGTCAATTAGAATAAATCTATCTATGGTGAATTAAACAACAATGGACATGCATATAGTGAACACATAGGCATGAAGGGAATGGGCCAAGTTATATATCAATGGAAACCAATCAATAGTGAAGAACTTATAATCTCAATATTGATGTTGCAACAACTCCTCCAAGCTCTCCTTTCTAGCCCCTTGAGTGTCACAAAATCATAGGTATGATGCTCTAAGTTCTCTCTCTCTTTCACTCAAGCATGGCCTCCATTATATAGGCATTGAGGCATCACAACTATAAGATAGTTTTGAGGAGGGGATGTGGTCAAATGAGGATTTGGTTGAACAAACAAGATTAAACTTGCCTTGAATAGAAGGTAGCTCGAACCAATCTCTTAACCAACTCAAATATCCTATAAACAACCTCACAAATCAAGGCATGATGGTTGCAACTACTTCATTTCCCCCTCATAACTAAGCACATGGAGATAATATCACTCCCCTATAATTGAACAAGGAGCGATGATCTAGGTTTATCCCTCCTTGTATGTGGGAAGGGGGGTGATGAAGCTCAAACAAGGCAAAATCTCAAGGAAAAAGGTAGTATTTCGACCTCCAACTGATAGGTTTCTTCTTCAACATGTCTAGAGATCATGACATACACTTTCTCATGGTGAAGATATTGCGACACTTGGTAAAGTGTAACACTTAAGTTCGACACTTAGGTGCGACATTTGGTAGTGCGGAAAATAGGCGTGTAACAATAGGTTTGATATCCAATTTTTGTTCCACATTATTTAGGGCCAAATTGTTAATTAAATTTTCTTCTAGCTCTTTAATCTTGTCGCTAAGATTATTATTTTCTTCGACCTCTTCTTCCTACCTTGATTGTTTTTTTCTATTTCTTGTAATCTAGCCTCCATTTTCTGTAGTTGAGTCTCAAACCTTAATAGTTTATTGTCTATATGTCTTTGAATATTATTTTCTAAGGATACAAATTTATTATCAAGCATTGCTACTAACTGGCTTTGAAGCATTGCTACTAACTCACTTTGAAGTTTTGATTCTCTCTCTTCTCTACATTTTTCTATTGATTCTATGTATTCATGCAAACTATCTAGGGTTACTTTGTTAGGCCTTTTGTTAGATTTAGGTATCAACGGTGAATTACTCATATTGAAAAGAAAAATAAATATATAAGAAACTTGTGCACCTGATTCACACAGGGTTTGAATAATCAAGAACAAGATTTAGTTACAACAGATTAGATTTATCATAGACCAGATTCAACGTAGACCTGCAAAATGTATTCCCCACATCAATTCATCACAGAGATAAGATTCATTGGAGAGATACATTATTGCTTTAATTCTATGACTATGTATTCACCGCATCAATTATTCACCAAAGAGATAATATTCACTAGAGAGATAAATATTCACGCAGTATGTATGCACCACAGAGATAATATTCACCGCAAAGATAATATTCATCATCGTGATATTTATAAATCCATTCAAATAATAAATTTTATTTAGTTTAAAATAATACTTCCAAATCTCTCATCTCATCAATTTCTATGAATAAATAAATAATCATCTTAAATTATTAAATTTGTATTATATTGATTAATTACATCTAACATTTTCTTTAAATTTTTGATAAACCCAAAATTTTAATAATTTCAATAAAAATGTTTTGATCTTTCTTTAACATTGTCATATTTATCTCAACCAAATCAAAGTTGAAAATAATGTATCCAACATACTATTGGAGTTGTCATAAACATTTTTTCAAAATTGGGGCAACGTCTTTTCCCAAGATAAATAATTTTAGAAAACAATTATCCATATAAATATTTTTCATCTTTAGGTATTGCAAATTCTGATCTAGATTGTCAATTGGGTTTAACTTAGGTGATTGGAAGGAATGATTGTTATTTTTCCCACCTAGGTTCAATTATTGCAAGTGACAAATTGAACTCATAACAAATATATTACTATAATGACTTCAAACCTTATTGTTGACCTTATTTTCTAACCATATTAATACATACAAAAACTTGATGTATATTCTCTAGGATTTTAATTATTTTAATTATGAACCTTCATGCCAAAGCAAGGCGTAATTTTGGGAAGCCTCGTGGATTATTTCATCATCTCATCAACTATGCAACTTAAAAAAAAAGTTGATCTTGAAAATA
>ML826004.1:9130-38298 GCA_009831015.1 Picea engelmannii | reverse complement strand
CTTGACGTCCCCACTAAGCTAGGTATCATGATTAATACCAATGGATTTACATTGGGTACTATTCAAAAAATGCAAGGAAGTGCCCAGGTTTTTCCTTGGAAAAATAAAATTGACACCATATCATCAAGATAAATATCTCTAGAATTTATATTGGTAAGTGAAGAATATTACAATTTTTCGTAACTCTCTAATTACAATATCATTTATTGTAATATTATGCTTACTTACTATTAATTTTTTTTCTTTTTTCATAATATTATATTTATATAATGTGTAAGGATATTATAATTTGTCGTAACATTCTGATAGTATAATTTATCGTAATATTATTCTTATTTAATATCATTTTTCCATGGACTTATCTAATATCATTTGTCATATTGTATCATAATAGTATCTTCTTTAACATTTTTTCAACCTCCCTCTTATTGTGGTTACTCTGACTCACAACATATCAAGAGTTAGTCATGTGAACTACCATAAGACTATTGAGGACCTAATACACTTACCTAGTGATATTATTCTATCATAACTTTTCTTTTTTTCCAAGTAACATATCCCAAGGAAAACCCTTAGGCACTTCTCCTCATTTCGAGGGTGGTGCCCTAGGTAAACCCTAAATCCTTCAAAGCACGAGGCTAGGTCAACAACAGGGCTCAAAGTCGTAACAATATACTCATTATGAGTTGCACATGTCATTTATGAGAATAAAACCTGGGCGGGGATGATAACACTCCATCCCACGACCACTCGAGCTCGACCTAATTGATTGATAACTTTCTTATTGCAATATTGTCATTTTAAATTTGTAAGTGTTGGGCATCATATGAAATAATATAATAATTTCAATAAGAAAATCAGATCACCATGTAGCATTGAATTAACTTTAATCATCTAGTTTATAAACATAGATTAAATATATTATAAGAGTAATCAAACTTCATTCATCAAAACTTAACAACAATTCAATTGATCTAAGTGAGCATAACATATGTGAAAATATAAGTGTAATCATGCAAAATTAAAATATATATATCTAAACACCCAACCTTAGCACAAAATACAAGTTAACATGATTTTTACCGACATTAAATCACCCTATGGAAAAGCAACCATAAAATTTATAGTGATAAGTATTGAAACTATAATAGGAAAAACCAACTTAACTAAAAGAACACCTTTATAGCTAAATTGCAAATCCAAAAGCTACATCCTCAAATCATATCATTATTCACGATCTTCATTATTTGTGTCATCGGTGCCTGCAATTATGGGAGAAAGTGTTCATGAACATTTGTTTCCCTCTGTGTATGTATAGAATAACAAACCATATTTTCTCCTATAAAACATCCTAGTGAAATATCGCATTACTATAATAGCTTGGCCACACATATGGATCTTTTTTACTCGGTAAAAGTTTAGTTGATTCAATTGAAAGGAAATTGCATCTTCATCTATTCTTGCATGAGATCACAAGGGGGTACACTAATCAGGCAATACCCTACCACATTCATTCATTTTTGGGATTGGAAGACTACTTGAAGTTAATTAATATATTTCTTGGTAATAAGGAGGTGAAAGTAGTCTTTTAATATAGTTATGGATATAGGTATTGGGGGTGCATTTTAATCTACTTATGAATATGGACATAGGGATTTGAAGTTAGAGGGAGGGGGGAGGCTAATCTAGTATAACAATGGCTTGACCAAGCAAAACCATGGTGTTTTTTTAAGGTTAATAAAGGAGGAAGCATGATGAAGATTACTAAGTGAAAAATGAATAATATATTGAGACCAATATACTAGGGGTATAAATAAAAATGGATATGAAAATAGTCCTAAAGAAAATGGATACCTAGGATATCTAGTGAAAATTAAGGAGGGGGGCACGTGTATTGGGAGGAAACTTCAACAAGTGAGTTTTGGGAGATAGAAAAGGAATTGGGGGTATTCTTTAATATCCCATGAACAAGGATGTTATTCCATATGATTACTAAGTGAACCCCTTGCGCATGGGATCTATTAATGGATTCAAACTAGTCATACTTGAATAGAACTGACTTAAATTATTTACTATATTATTCCTTAATAATTTGTTGTATTTTTCCCACATATTACAATTCATTATCAATAACAATCTTATTTGAAGCATGTGCATGACTAATTTTTCAAATTGATATCATAACTCCACAATCTTGTGTATTTCACTTTTCATCCATCTTCTCCACCATAAAATGAAGGTTATATTGATACTTTGAAGGGTATGAGCATATGTGCTATACAATTTTTTAAATTTCAAACAAATATAATTCAAATGAACACATGGCTATGAATAAAAAATAATATATTTGTATGCAAGTAGATATCATGGAAAGATAGTTGTTTTAATAATTAGAATATGAACCTCATTCATTGTAATTGTTTGCAATTATATAAAATAATGATTTATTTATTTATTTTCTAATGGAAATAGTTCACTTCCTTGCGGGTGCATCCTATAGTGATGCTTAATGAATTTATGGGCCTTTTAGGCTCCAAGTTGCATGCAATATTGCATTTCTCTATTAGGTGTTTTTAATCCACACATTAATCCATTATTTGACCAACATTCTCATAATCCATCTTGTAATGCTTTCCCTCAATTTGTTTTTGAAACTTAATTTCATCCTCTATTTCTTTTCTTTTTCTCATAGGACTCCACTATTATGAACCAAATCATCCAAATAGCATAAAAATAGAAAGAATAAGTAACTCCATGCCTTTATAATGATAGAGAGTCAATGAATAATACGACACTTCAAGGGGCAACCTCCCTTTACAATATATCCAATGCACAAGACAAGATGAATATACAAATGAATCTCCTTTATTATAAATAGGAGATAAAGTGAGCATAATGTAGCCTACCACTAAGCTAACCTAATCATAACTAATATACTAGTGATCAATGAAGGATAGGCCTTTAACAYATCCYCCCTCTTTAAAAACACTTTKCCCTCAAAGCTTGCAATTGAGGGTGTTTCTTCATGAACTGCTCATTTTMTCATGTAGCTTYTTCTAGAGGCATATTCTTCCACTTGATTAGGTACTCCATAATGGTTCTATTWTGAAGAGAAAGGGAATGYTCATCTATAAMTTTMTATGGCTCAATAATKAACTTCCCTTCTACATCTAATTATGGAAGTTCCATCTGCACTAGCTTAGTTTGTCCCAAAACCTTTTTTAGGAAAGATACATGAAAAACCTTATGAATGCAAGAAGGCGACAAATCTAACTCATAAGTTACTTCCTCAACCTTGCGAAGAAACTTCTAGGGTCCATAAAATTTTGGTGTTGGTTTCTAATTATTCTTTTGTTTGAGAATATATTTCTTATAAGGTTATAGTCTCAAAAATACCCAATTACCCTCCTCAAATTGTCTTTCACTTTGATGTTGATATGCTTGTTGCTTCATCCTATTCTGGGCCATTTAAAGGTTTTATTTAAGAATTTTCAAAGTTTCTTTAATCTTTTCCATATGTGAATATATTGTTTGTACTTCGTAATGGTTCTGCAAAAGGGATGTGATACTAGGAGTTGGATATCCATAAAGAGATTCAAATGGAAACATCTTAGTAGATGTGAGATAGGTGGTATTACACCACCATTCTGCAAGAGGAATCCATTTGACCCATTAAGATTGCTTGTCTAAAGAATAACAACAAAGATAACCCTCTAAACATTTGTTAAATATTTTTGTTTGACCATCTGTTTATGGATGATATTCTAAACTTATAGCTAGTGTTGTTCCCCCCATCT
Organism: Picea engelmannii; assembly: GCA_009831015.1. Taxonomy (NCBI): domain Eukaryota; kingdom Viridiplantae; phylum Streptophyta; class Pinopsida; order Pinales; family Pinaceae; genus Picea; species Picea engelmannii. Next base: position 34,501 of record ML826004.1, on the reverse strand, counting down.
TCCATAACTTTTTTGAAAAATTTCCTATGAATTTTGGATATTTGTCACTAAATATTAATTTAAGAAATCTATGAAGCCTATGAATTTTCTTCATGAACACTTCGACCACTTGGTTTGTAGTATATGTACTTTGAATTCCACCAAAACATGCATATTTTATGAGTCTATTCATGACCACAAAAATGACATCCTTAACTACTGATTTTGGTAAATTTGTAATTAATTCCATTGATATATATTCCCATATTTGATTAGATATGTGTAAATATTGAAGTAACCCTGGAGCCTTGACAATCTCTCCTTTATTTCTTTTGCACACCTAACATTCTCTACAAATTTTTGAATGTCATTCTTCATCCCTTCCCCATTTTTTTTTTGATCCTTTGATATGTTTTAAGGAACCATGAATGTCCTACCATTGGAGAGTTATGGGACTCCCTTGATATTTGTTGTTTCAAATTTGATTGAGAGCATAAAAATATTCTACCCTTATACCAAAGGATATCTCTCTTCGACTCCAATGTTCCATAGAGATCTTTCCTTCTTTTAGACATTGTATTTTATGTCTAGTACTATTGTCTTCTTGCCATTCATGGTGAGCTTATTCCACCCACATAGGAAATGAAAATGTAATGAAATTTAAAGTAGAGGCTTCTTCTATTCTAAAAATGGCATCTTCTACCACATTGTCCTTCCCTTTTTTGTCGATTATTTCAAAATCAAACCCTTGCATTTTTTCCACCCATTTTTGTTGCTCTTCTGATGACAATCTTTGTCCAAAAATTACTTTATACTATCATGGATTGTCTTGACTTTAAAATGCCTCCCAATGAGATATTGTCACCATTTTTTATTGCATGTAAAATTGTTGTCGTTTCTTTCTCACATTTATTTTTCACCAAGGCATTTCCCTTGAATTGCTTACTTTCAAAAGCCAACAATCTCCCTTTTTGCATCAATACTACTCCAATTTATTATCCCGATGCATCACATTCATCTATGAATTTTTTACCAAAATCAAGTGTTTCCAATATTGGTGTAGAAGACATAACATCCTTTAAGAAACAATATATCCCAAATACTCTAATTATTGTTTCCCAAAAGCATATTTGGACCTTTTAATATACAATTGATTGTTCTCAAGAATTTGTAGGACTTTATCCACATGTTTAATGTGCTCTTCCCATGATTTTCTATATATAAGTTTATCATCAAAGAAAACCAACATAGACTTTGTAAGATGAAGTGGAATTTTTTTGTTGATGAGGCTTTGAAAAGTAGAAGGAACATTGGTCAACCCAAAATACATGACCAAGAACTCATAGTGCCATTCATGTGTTCTAAACATTATTTTGGGAATGTCTTCTTCTCTTAATATGATCTGGTGGTATCTTGACTTAATATCTAACTTTGTGAAATAAGCCATTCCATGAAGCTCATTTAATAGCTCATCAATATTTGGAATATGGAATTTATCCTTGATGGTGATTTTTTTAGATCTCTATAATTAGGACACATCCTCTAAGCATTATATTTTCTTTTCACCATCACTACTGGGGTTGAAAAGGAACTCTCACTTGGTTGAATAATACCCACATCCAATGTGTCTTGTACCATTTTATCAATCTCGCTTTTTATTGATGTGTATATCTATAATGCCTTTTATTAGGAGGGTTACTTCCATGTATGAATTCATTTTGGTGTTCATGATCTCTAGATGTAGGTATCCCTTTAAAAATTTCTTGGAAGACTCTATGATGCTTTTCCAAGGTACCTTTTTAAATTCCTTTGGAATATTTTCATCTTTTTGCTTCACTTCCATAGAATCAAGTTTAAACATAAGTCCATTGCTACTCTTTTTTAGGAGATTTTCCATTCTGTGAGAGATGATGACCTAAGAGGGTGAATATTTTAACCCTTTGAGTTCATATTGAATTCCTTCAAATTCAAAACTCATGAATAATTTATTATAGTTTGTAAAAACCGTACCAATTGTTCTCAACCATTGAATCCCCAAAACAATGTCTACTCCTCTAATAGGAATATCATGTTTTAGGCTTGATAAGTTATATTCTCCCATACCAAGTTTTAATGTTATGGAATTTTCCTCCACAATTGATACTTCCCCCATTAGAAACCAAAAATTGAAAATTTGTCACTAGATACACAAAACAATTGAGGCACTCTACTAATCTTTTATCAACGAAATTATGGGTACCACTCGAATCAATAAGTAATATGAAATTTTGTTTCTTAATGTATCTTGCAATCTTAAGGGTTTAAGGAGCTGACAAACCTACCAATGCATGGAAAAATATTTCACACCTATTTGGATCTATGTTGTGCAAAATTTTTACATCTTATTCCTGCTCTTTTGAGTTCAAAAGTTCTTCCTTAACTATTTGTGTGGATGCCTCTACTTCTCCTTGTTATTATTTTCCAAGGTAAACAATTTTATTTATTGACATTTATTCCCTTTGAACCATTTTCCATTACAACCAAAGCATAACCCTTTTTCTATTCTTTCATCCATTTTCTTTCGTGAATTCAAATATGTTGAGGTAGGTTTTCCCTATGAGGCAAAAATATATCTTTGCTTCCTACATATGTTCCAGTGGTAGACTTGTGTGTAGTCCTATTCTTGGCTTGAATATGTTGAGTGGATTACATAACTTCCATAATGTCTTCAGGACGTTTTCAACAAAGCTCATGTTTAATGTCTTCTTTTAGTCCACCCATGTAATTGTTAGAATATAAATGGATGTTCTCATTTTACCATCGACAATATCACTATTGTCACCCAAACATAGGCCGAAGCCACCCTCCGAGCACATTAACCTTGATAGAGAATCATTCTGGAAGCAAACCCTAGGATAGATAGCCAAACAATGGATAACACACCTTTCCCCAAGGATAACACATCAAACAAGAGCTGATCAGATAGTCCAAACCCTAACCAAGAGGTAGTTCAAGCCAAATCGTAATCTTCTAGCTGCATCAGCTGCAATAGCAACTCTTCTCCAAACCTACGCACAAAACTGGGCACTGCAGTGCGCACAAGTGTTGCTCTGCAATTTTGAGACTGCCTGCCAGAATGAAGACTGACCTCCTGTATTTATAGTAATTCTAGCTAACTGCCTGGGTCGACTTCTCATTCTGGGTATCTGTCTATTCAGTATATATTATTTCTTCTGGCTGACTTCTTCTCTTGGAGGCTAATAACCTAATACAAGTTATCTTCTTGAGCCGACATGTCTTCTAGGGTTATTAGCCAACTCATTAGGGTTTCTTCTTGCTTCCCAGAGTATTCTATTCTCATCAGGTTTACATGTGGAGTTAAATACCTCCCGCAACTACCATAATTACAACACTCCCTCCTAGCTAGGGAGGTATTATAGGTAATGGTCTTGAGCACAAACATACCATTCACCCAGTAGAATCAACATAGTTGTATAGACTGTCTCATGACTAGATCATTAGCACCATCATCACCATCAATGTCATCAACTGTATCATCTCTCGAAACCATACTCCATCTGAGTAATTAGACATGATGTTGGATAACTCACTCACACCATAGAGTAACACAAGAGCCATTCTTCTATTTTGGACATATGTCCTAGAAGAGTAAATGTTCTGAACCATTTTCCATCTGGGAAATCTTTGTCCTTTGATCATCCATCTAGCTGATAATCATTTCCAAAAATGCTGATAGTCTTCAAGGCAATCAGAATGAAATAGAAAATAACCATGTCTATTCATAGTAGTACATAACTACAATATAGTGGTACACTACCACACCAAGTAGCACACAAGTAATTGATCAGTAACATATAGTCACAAACAGTGGAACACATCCACCACAATAGTATACATCTATTGTCATACAGTCTTCATAACAATAATCTGATATCAACCTGCACATAAACAATGTTATGATATAAACTGAATCATTTGGACCATTCTTCCACTCACATCTATGAGATCTAGGAAGAGCATCTGCCCTCAAAAGGTAAGACATCAATGATGATCTATCTGGACTATTCTTCTCAAACAAGGAAGAATGATTATTCTGATTTCTGAGCTTGGACCATTCCTCACCCTGGGCCATTACTCCGACACTAAACAAAGTGTAACATGGAGAGAATGAATCCTCCCTAAGGAATGTCTGTCCCTAATTGCTAGGCCTGGACCATTCCCCACCCTGGGCCATTCCTCCAACACTAAACAAAGTGCAACCTGGAGAGAATGAATCCACTCTAAGGAATGATTGTCTGGACCATTTCCCATGTTAACCACAAGAGGAAATGTCTGTCCTGCACCAACCTCCAAAACAGACCACTCCCCATGTTAACCACAATGGGAAGTCGCTGCCCGACGAGGCGGGCCAGTCTTCTTGAGTAACCCTCAAGAAGAGAGACTGCCCTAGACCACTTCCCATGTTAACCATAATGGGAAGTTGTTGTCTATGGTACATCAACAATCTGGACCATTTTACAAATTGAAAAATGTATGTCCGTTAGAAATCTCAATCCACTTTCTGAACTGGAAATAATCTGCTCATCATATCCATCAATCAATAATACATCAGTGCTCCCTCCCAACCTAGGATTCATCTCTTCCTTTTTCAATAAGGAAGTCGTCTCCACGAGCTCCATCTTGAGTACATAAACTCTTTCATCTCGAACAAAATATTTATCAAAATGTCTGCTTATCTGCTCATATGTGGAGATATGTATTGGAGAACAACTTTCTCCTTTCTGGACTTCATCATGGATAATGTAATGCTTGATTTCAAATGTACTTCAGTTTGGAACATTGGTCTTCTCTGAAGGCTTTATGTAGCTCTGATTAATAAAGTATATCACTGTTGGAAAACTGGAACATATTCATGTGACACTTCTTCTGTCATCATGAGATCTGATCTTCTGAATAATCATCTTGATACAATATCTCTGTTATAGAAAATCTTCACCATGCTTCTGTTTTGCATTAGAGGTTCTCCACCAAGTTGTCTTCTTCCATCTGCATACAAGGGTCTCTTTCTAGTATACCTCAAAGCCTTGAGGTTACTCTTCATATGCTCTTTGTTCAATTGCTCTGGAGAACATTCTTTCCATTCATATGATGTAGAACTCCAACCCATGGATATTGCGGATGATATAAAGACTCATGTAGAGGTATGTCTAGTTTACTGGAACAAGCAATTGTCATAGCCTTCTCCCTCATTCTGGGAGAACCTCTAGTTATGGATCTTGCAATGATTGCATATATACAATGTTCTTCATCACAACTTTTAGTTCCTCTACTTGATTGATTTAAGTGAGTTCATATTAGGCTGGTAATCTTGTGATTCTTAATGACTGGTTGTTCTGGATTTCCTTTCTTTCTTGGAATCTCCATGTTCTTCTTTATGTTTCTCTTTAGCTCTTGGGTCCATTGAGTTTCTTATAGATTCCATGCCCTAAAGATTCCACTTCTTCCTTTCAGACGTGGATGGACAACCAAGGATACTTTAAGGCTTATTTTTGAAGAAGGCTTCTACTGAAGTCAAACTGAACACATACTACTTTTCATAGTTGCTACCATGGATATATACTTGATCATCTTCAATGGATCATAGGATTAGCTCCCTCCTAATCCTTGCTTATGTATGCATGCTCTTATTTTGGTAATATATAATTGGCTCCCTCCATTTAGGAGAGTCCACGCTTCCGTCTGCTTGCCCTTTTGCAAGGTTTCATAAGTCTTTCTCCAATTTCCTCTTGATTGTTGACTTATTTCCGTCTTTTCTTCTTCTAGGTTTCTTCAAGATTGATTCTGGTTCGGCTTATCTTGTAATAGCTTCGACATGAACTGTTACCAGGGGTTGTTAATGTGCTTCATCCTTTCATGTGTATTGTATTGTCTTATAGTCATTGTGATAGAAATCCTTATCTTGTTGTTCTTTTATAGGTATAGTTTCTCTTGGAACGTATTATCTTCTAAGAGATAGATATACAAGATATGTACATAGACTATGAAAACAAGATATGTATAAGAATTATGAAGAGTATTGTTACCTTGTCTTAGAGGAAGAAGTCCATTTCATCCTGCTCAGTCTTCTTTGAAGGTTCCTTTTCTTCGGCAATTGATGCTTCGTGTGTCTCCTTACTTTTATTTAGCTTGGGACAATGATTCTTGTAGTGACCATATTTTCGACAATTGAAGAATTGTATTTCTGACATATCTTTCTCTAGATTTGGAATGTTTCCAAACTTCCTTTTGTTCCTGGAATTCCTGAATCTTGCTATTAATGCTTGATCATCATATTTCTTTTGAGGTTTCTCTTTTGCACCGATCCTTGATTCTTATTGAGCACAGCAAGTCCAAAGTTCTTCAAATGTAGGATGCTTGCGACAAATGCATCCCATGTCTTGGGAAGACCATTGAGTACTATATTTACCAGTTCCTTCTCTGAGGTGATCTCTTCAATAGCTTGTAGTTGATCTATTAACTGAGAGATCCTCACAAAGTATGATGTTATGCTGTCATCATCATTCATCTTCATATCACAGAGCTCATTATTCAGACTCATTACTTGTCAAATGTTTCTAACTGAGAAGAGGTTTGTTAGGGCATCATACATCTTCTTCGATGAGTCAATATGGGAGATGTAGGGTATCAAGTGGTATTTTATAGAGTCCACTATGATACTCATGGCATTGATGTCACCATCTTTGAACTTCTCCATAACTGCAACGTTCTCTGGTTCTTTCTCTTTTCCTTCTTCAAACTCCAGTTCCACGATCTTTCCTTTCACGATATCCAACACTTTATTCTTGGCGAGAATGAGGTCAATCCTTGTCTTCCACGCTTTGAAGTTAGAATCCCCATCTAACTTGTTTTATGACTTCATAGAATAAGTCATGGCTGCTTTGACTTGGTCAACCCTAGATCTGACCAAAAACTCAAACTTGACGTCTTGGCTTGCTAAGAGTACAAGGAGATGTGCTAGGATGAGGCACACTAGTTTATCCGGAGATTAGGTCAATCCCTTCACTTAATATGCCTCAACGAGAGGATTAGGGTTTTTGTAACTACACCTACTAGTAACCCTAGTGGCAGTGCTTTGGTGACTGCTCCTGCTAGAAACCCTAGTGGCAGTTCTTCAACAAGCTTAATATCCTTATGGCTATGCTTCCTTCCAGCGATTAGGCTGAATGAAGGAGGTGTGGGCCCATAACTTGTTAGAATATAAATGGATGTGCTCATTTTACCATCGACAATATCACTATTGTCACCCAACCATAGGCCAAAGCCACCCTCCGAGCACCTTAACCTTGACAGAGAATCATTCCAGAAGCAAACCCTAGGTTAGATAGCTAAACAAAGGATAGCACACCTTTCCCCAAGGATAGCGCATCAAACAAGAGCTGATCATATAGTCCAAACCCTTACCAAGAGATAGTTCAAGCCAAAGCGTAATCTGCTAGCTGCAATGGAAGCTCTCCTCCAAACCTGCGCACAAAACTAGGCACTGCAGTGCACACAAGTGTTGCTCTGTAATTCTAAGACTTCCTGCTAGAATGAAGACTGACCTCCTGTATTTATAGTAATTCTGGCTAACTACCTGGGCCAACTTCTCATTCTGGGTATCTGTCTGTTCAGTATATGTTATTTCTTCTGGCCGACTTCTTCTCTTGGAGGCTAGTAACCTAATACAAGTTATCTTCTTGAGCCGACATGTCTTCTAGGGTTATTAGCCAACTCATTAGGGTTTCTTCTTACTTCCCGGGGTATTCTATTCTCGTCAAGTTTACACGTGGAGGTAAATACCTCCCACAACTACCATAATATCAACAGTAATTAGCTTCCAACAAATGTTGGTCACTTATGTTATCCACCCTTGTGACTGATACCTACAATATGAATTATAATCTTCAACATCACCTAAGTGCTTGATTCTTGTCAATTGAATAAAGTAAGCTTGCTCCCAAACTTTACCATATTGTGCTTCTATGTCTCTTGTAAATAAACCCCAATTAAAATGATAAGATTGAGGCTTCCTTTTAACTACCCATTGATGCCATCAATAAGGTTTTGTCTCAAAGTACAAAGTTTCTAAGGAAATCCTTTGTTTATTGTCCATAATATTATGCAATCTGAAGTATTTCTCTATTTGGTTTACCCATGTAAATACATCCATTCCATCAATCTTCTTTAATTCAATATTGGGGAAGTGGATACTCTTAAGAACCCATCCATTATTAGCTTCAACATTGGAGTTAAATCCCAATGGGGTATGCTTATTGATGGAAGGTTGTTCAACTTGAGTACTATCTTTATTTTCATGAGTTCTTTGGGTCACATTATCACTTCTAAAGAGCCTCTCATCTAGGGTATGTATGAGCATGGCTTCCAGGGAAATCTGTAATTTTTCTGTATTCTTATCCATATTATTTTCTATTTCTATTTGGAATGCATGAAATCGACATGTTTCATTGTCCTACCATCCAATTGCTTAACTTGGTTACACAATTTGGATACTTGGTTCTATGTTCCTTCACTTTCTTCATAAGTCATGGATGAGCTCTTTGAAGGTTTAGATGGTGTATAATTTTTTACATCACATATTTCCATGTGAGCCCAATAATATGTACTAGATTTATCCTCTATTTTGTATCTACCTTACCATTTGAATCACCTCAAATAAATATTCCAATAAAATTATGCAAGGTTCAAGTGAACATACCTTAAAAAACCTAATTTGTTGGTCAACCTTCCACCTGATGTGACTCTAAAATTTGTCCACCTATGAGTCTAAAAGGTTGGCCTGTAGTAACCTAGTATGTCTTCTCTACAATGCTATATGTTTGAACAAATAATGTTATGCCAACATAAATTTATGGTAACTTTTCTAAAACCTATTGATTTTGGCCTTTTGAGGAGAGATATCTTATACAGTCTGCCATATGTCCATTTTTTTGATCTACTTCTAAAATTTTATCTTGAAACACAAGGATCTGTCTTATATCCAATGAAACTAGTGGCATTCATTTTGGATCTTGCTAGAATCATATATGACTATTTTCCCACAGGCACCTATTTGAGACTAGCTGCGGGATTAGTCAAAAATCCCAAACTCCAAATTCATATCAGACCAGAATTTGAAATGTTTATCACATGTACTTTTCTATGTCTTCACAGACCCCTAAATTTTTCTCTATTTGAAGCTTCCTATAAAAAAACGTTATAGCAAAAATGGTAGGATGACACATTTTGAATGAGCCAAACTAAGGATAGTAAGCTTTGAAACCAAATGTTATGAACCAAATTCCCCAAATAGCATAAAAATAGAAAGAAGAATTAACTCCATACCTTTAGAATGATATATAATCAATGAATAAGAAGTCACTTTGAGGGGGTAACCTCCCTTTACAATATATCCAACACACAAGACAAGATGCATATACAAATGAATCTCATTTACTATAAATAGGGGATAAAGTGAGAATGATGTAACCTACCGCTAAGCCGACCTAACCATAACTAATATACTAATAATGAATGAGGGTTAGGGCCTTACCATCTACCAATGACTTGTTTCATTTGAATTATATAACGAAAATTAATCTATTGCTACTATCACATTGAAATATGTACATGAACAAAGTAATTATAATGAGATGATGTCATGAAGTACCAAGTGTCCATATAAAATATTGTGATCATGATTAATCATATAAATTTGTTTATAACTAGGAAATTTATACAATCATTGATGGTTACCTGTTAAGGTGTGACACTCTCCATTTTTCTCTAAAACTTCTCCTTCTGTTTTCGCTTCTTCTCTCTTTGACCTTCCATATGAGTGGTGTATTAACATGAAGTAAGTTAATGCACTCACTTGCCATAGAAAAAATCTATAACAACATAACCCTCCACCATGCAACCGTATGGCCATTTTCATTGCCTTATAAATGTATTTAGTTCCTTCATGTTCTTTTCTAACAAATGTTATGGAACCATATAATTGCATAAGTGAAGAGTTATGAATTCCAAGAAGAGGTGGTGTCAATAGATACCATTATAGAATTGAAGCACAAGCAAGCATAGCTCAACATATAGAAGAACATAAAAAAAACATCCATAATAGATCGATCCATCATATCATCTACAGATAACCCAAAGTATAACTAAATTAATTAGAATGGGGAAGACATAGGCAACTTTGATCATATTTGGCACACCCACATCTCTTGCTTCTCTACCTTGACCTACACATCAATCAACTAATCCAAGACCATCTTTGGTTAGACCGACCGACCAATCAACCTCTCTAGTCAACTCCCAAGTTGACCTTCAACTATCAACTAAATATCTCCAAAAGATCCAGAGGTGAGATGAACTTGTTGTTCTAACACCCCCCCCATCATCTCAACTCTCTTGATATTCAAGGAGGGAAATTATATCTACACCCCCCCCATAATTGTAACTTTATAAATCCCAATCATAACTAGAAGTTCCAAAAACTTAGAATATATAAATGGATTCATAAATATACTAGTAATATGATCATTTGTCCTACAATAAACAAAATATGCAATTGTTTCTTGTACCAATTGTCTTAGATAATGGGAATGAAGCTCTACATGCTTCATCTTACTATGAGAAATAGGAATTTAAGATACTTGTATCGTACATTTATTGTGAAAATACACTACAATCAACTCCTCAAAGGGGAATCCAAGCTCACCCATTACATTGTTAATCCACACTGTGTGATCCGAAACAGTTCCACAATAAACATTGAATGGACTTAATGGCTCATCTCGATGAAGAAAACGTAAAAAAACTAGAACATTGGATACATAAGTGAAGCTTAAGGATATGAAGTTGATGATGAGGTCAGAGGATGTTATTGATAGTGTGAAGGGCCCTACGCTTGTTCAATCCACTACCGCTCACCTCTAAAGTGCCTTATTGCCAATTAAAGTATAAACAAATTGAAAAATAAAAGAAAATAAAAGAAAACAACAAAGGGAACTTTGATTAGAACACTACCAACAAAAAAACAAAAGGGAGAAGAGGATAACTAGAGTTAGGGATGCTTGACCTTCCAATTGATCCCAACAAAGACAACAATTTCTATACACTTATTCACAACATTGGAGAAGGGGTATTTGGCACAGACAAGAGGGATTATTGAGAAAAATCTTGAACTTGTAATTTGCAGTGCTCTAGAGAGCCAAATCACCATTGTAATTAAGCAGTTGTTGAGAAATAAAGTAGAACAAATCCAGTCAATGTTAGAGTTTTTCCTTTGGGTTTCTTAAAGGTAATTCTATTATCTTATGGTGTTTAATTGTTGTGTGGTTGTATTCATTGTATACTTGTTTTAGTTCTAATGTAGAATCATTATTGGATTCAATTAATTTCTTGTATGTTGTGTAAAGCATATGCATAGCACCGAATTATGTGTTACACTCCTTCACAAAGAATACAAACTACCCATTGCTCAATTTCACCTTTAATAGAATTATTGGTTGGTTTTCCACAACCAATTGGTTGATTGTTTGATCATTGGGATTCATTTCATGCTTTTTTTCTATGAAAACCACATGCTACAACTTGATTTCTCCTTAAGTGCGGTGTTGGTTTATCCACAACTTGATTCTCCTTTAATTGGATTGTTGGTATAGGGAATACTTGTTTGTGTGTTGTGCTATGTGCATTGGACTCTCTGTTAAATCCATAGGAAATACCTCCTACAACCCACATTGTGTTCTATCCATGCACATTAAACCAAAACTCATAGATTCTTCAACTGTAAAGTTTAGTAATTGCTACAACCATAGTATGTACATGAAATCATGTATGTATTAAGATATTAGGCTATTGTGCAAGACAATAGAAATTAACTACAATTGTTGCTTGAGTTGTTGCACATGTTATATTCCAAGACAAATGCATTTAAGGTGTTCTCATACTTGTGCATTTTATTGATCACCTATAGCCATCACATGAACATAAAAATGGATTGCATTAACTTTAATGAGAAAATGATGTCAAAAGAAGTGTTAATACCCATGCTCTTGTCTTGAATGCATATTTCAATAGTGGATGGGTTATTGATTTGTGTTTTCAAATGAGACATTGCTTGAACATGTGAATCTCAATTGATTAATTTAGTGCTTGTTCACTGTAAAAAACACATGTTGCAACCCGATTTCTCCTTGAGTGCAACACTAGTTTACCCACATCCTAATTCTCCTATAATTGGATCATTGACATAGGGAATAATCTTGTGTTCTTTAATATGAGTGTCGAATTCTATGTTAAATACCTGGGGAATAACTCCTACAACCCACATTGTGTTCCATCTAGGCATATTAAACCAAAACACATACATTCTTTAGTTGTGTGGTTGATTAATTTCTACATTTATACATATCAACATGAAATCATGTATGTCTTTGATATGTCAAGCTATTGTGCAAGCCAATTGCAATTAGCTACAACCATTGCTTGAGTTGTTGCACATATTATATACCAAGACAAATTCATTCAAGATGTTCTCCTACTTGTGCATTTTATTAATCACCTACAATCATCACATATGAACATAAACATGGTTATTGCATTAGAATTAGTGAGAAAATGATGTGAGAAGGAGTATACTGCGAACACCCGAGCTCTTGTCTTGAATACATTTTGCAACGACAAATGGGTTATTGACTTGTGTTTGCAAATGGGATATTGCTTGAACATATGCATATATATGTACTTTCAATGAACTTGAGTAACCAATATGAATGTTTTTATTAGATGATACCTTGCATGTTGACAATTTCAAATTAGGTTCCCAGTCAATAGTTGGCATCTTCTTGATGATAATGTATCACAAAAAAATGGTTATCAAAAGTTTCTCAACATTGATTTACATAAAAAAATTAACCACATTGATTTATAAGTATGTTGTATTCTTCATGGATTCCCTAAAATATGGAAAAGGAACAATCCACGTTTTAAATGTTGGTAAGGTACAAATGAAGGGAATTGTGGAAAATTTTAACAAGTTTTTTGAACTTTTTTATGTCAAAAGAGTCTAAAAAATAGCTAGTTGAAAAATGTTCATTCATAAAATTTCTTCCCCCTCTTCAAGTACAATGATTTTAGACCAAAGGGTTTTTGTAGGCATGAGGAATTATCACTCGGGTTTAGAAGTCCCAAAGGAGGTTTTTTACTTTGTGTACTAATGAATGAAGATGCAGAGATGGTTGACTACAAGGATGATAATGTCCTCGATCTTATATCTATGTTCAAATCACATCACAAGGTTGTAGAGATTTGGAGGAATAAACAAGTTTGGGTTGTGATTTAATATCAGATGATATGGGTCAAGTTTCAGACAAAAGATTGATAGCTGGAAGCCATGATGTAGGGGAAATATCCTCGGATGGGATAGACCCTTTACGGATCTCAATTAGAGGGAATTTTTTGGGAGAAGATAGTTACAAATTGTCATTTCCTGGGAATGAAATAGAACTAGAGGTTGAATGTGTTAAGGATCTTACTCACACTAATGATTATAAGTTCCCAAGTTCTAGAACTGTGCATGGTGAGGGACTCCATTCAATAGTTGAGCTAGAGTGCCTAAGTTAGGATGATGGTTGTATTAAATCTCTAGTGTTGATACAGTTTCTAAAGGTGCCTTCCAAAAAAAATAATTTTGAGAATTCTAGTGGAAAAGAATATCCAGGTGAAAAGGAGGCTCTAGGGGCTGGTCAAAGGAGGAGAGAGTGGAAGTGTGTTATATTTAAAATCTTGAGAAGTAAGCATGGTGGTCAGACTAGATGTGATTTTTTTAGATGTGGAAGGATTAATGGAAAAGGCACTTGCACTTGTTGGGTGTTTCATGGGTAAATTTGTAAAAGGTGAATCTCTAAAGTAATGGATCAATGAGGTATGGAGGCCCATTCTCAGTTGTTCATTGGTATTTCATATTTTAGTTCATAGATGGATTTGATTTTGGTAAAAATATTAAGTGATTCCTAACTGCTCCTTAGGTAATATTGGTTAAAGGGGATTTATGGTTTATGCTTGAAAAAGTGGAAACTGGGGTTTGACACATAGAAGGAACCTACTTATTTGTAGTAGATGTGGGATTTGCTACTAATTCTCCCAATGAATTTCTGGAACAAGAAATCTTGGAAGGAATTGGAAGTGCCTTAGGTTGTTTTATTTCCTTAGAGGACAATTTCCAAGAAAAATGGAATACGATAATTGTAAGAGTCTCAATGGAGATTGATTTGAGAAAGGGGTTACTTATAGATATAGAAATTGATTTGGGTTCCTGGTCCTTTATACAAAAACTAGAATTCTATAAAATTATGTTTAGATGTGCCATTGTTCACAATTTTGGGCACATATGGGTGGATTGCAATAATCCCAAGGGATCCTTTACTCTGGGAAAAAGGTGTGGGTCGAGATGGCATGCACTATAGGATTTGAATTATTCTTTTTGAGAATTATAAGGAAAATATTTTCTAGGCACTTAGGCTTTGGAGCCTCCTTTATCCCCTAAAATATTAAAGGCTCGGTTTCCTTCAAAGGAGACAAAAATTCCCCAAGGAATCAAAGAAGATGTATGCAAGCAAGGTCCCTCTTTGGCAGGTCAAGGTATCCCTACTTTTGACTCTCCTTTGTGCTTTCAAGTAGCTCATTATGAATTCCCTTCTCTTGTTGGGTGTTAGGGCTTTGTCAGTTTGAACAAGTAGGGTTTGAGGGATAGAGACCCCAGGGAACAATCCACCATTCCTTTAAATTTTAGGGGTAATGTCATTCTTAAGCCTAAATTTTCTCCCAAGTCACTATCGAAGTTATCAATCAAGAGGGAAGAGAATTAGTCTCAAAAGGGGGAAGTTGGGCTATCCTCCTTGCCAAAGAACCATGGAACCTTGGAGTATCTTAATGGTCATCCTGTTGAGGTTGAAACTTAGTCTAAGGTCCCTTCCATGGAAGGAAAAAAAACCCCAAAACCCACTTTTAATTCCTCTTACCATTTAATGTAAAAAAATGACTTTATTGAGGAATGAAGGACTTGGAAGGGGGTTTGGATTTAGATCAAGATGTCGTAGTTTCTGTCAGGAGGAAATCTCATATAGCCAAGGTAAATTCATAGGCCAAAAAGAGATTAGAGAGGGGAAGCAAATTACTATCTGTGTAGTCCTTAGATTAGGAAGACCCCAAAAATGATACCCTAATGATTATCCTATATCTAACTTCTAGAAGGTTTGGGGGTTCCCTTAAGTAGCAAGTCCTAAAAATAATGTGTGTAGTTTACAAGCACAATGTCTTGCTTCTTCAAGAACCTATGTGTGCTGGGTCAAGAGTAGTGGAGTTTTTGTCTTCCTTTTTAAAAGATTGAAATTTCTGCTTGGTGGAAGTTGAATTTCTATTGGGGGGTTTGGCTTTAGGGTGCAATGTTAATTAGGATGTTGTCTCTTCTGATGTCTTACATGTAGGTATTGTGATAGAAGGTATATCAGAGGAACTAGGGAAAATGTACTAGACGATTAATTTGTATCGGCCTTATGGGGACAAAAATCCATTCTAGGATGGGCTAGGAGACTTATGTATCATAAAAGGGGATAATGTTATTATTGGAGGGGATATCAACCTAACTCTCAACTAGAGGGAGATCTAGGGAGAGATGGAAAGACATGACCCTCTTGCAATTTTTCCTCTCATTTTTTTGAAGTTCAAAAAATTATTGATGTGAAACATATCAAAATAGTTCCAACCTAGAGAAATGCCAGAAGAGGTAGGGAGCGCATGTTAAGAGGCTATACAAGTTTCTTGTTGTTGAACATTTGATGGAAGATAGTGATAGGATGAAATCTTGGGTTGGTTATGGAGGCTCTTCAAATCATTTTCCTATTATGTTACAACTTGAAAATGAAGATTGGAAACCCCCTACACCCTTTAAATTTAGCCTTACATGGTTGATTAAGGAGAATTTTAGAGCAAATTTTACACACCAACAATGATGGAACAAGAAAAAAAAATGCACACTCATTAAATCTTATTCAATATAAAAGCACATATTTATGCATGAAGAACCAGTGCCTCTTGAAACAACCAACCCCTATAATCACTCAAAAAACATCCCTTAAATTCACTTGCCAATGGTGAACTCAATATTGAATTATCTCTGTGAGATATGACTAGACTAACAATTTCAAAAAACACTCTAATTTAGACTAAGGAAAATACAAATGAATCATTATCCCAAAATTTCTCCCCCATAATGATCATTTGGGGAGATTATCATCTTTGCATTTGTAGAACTTTTCCTTTGGTAATGCCTCAGTGAAAATATTTGTAACTTTCTCTTTTGTGTTGCAATGCATAATCTCAAGCACAATTTCATGAACCAGGTCTCAAACAAAACAATATTGTATATCTATGCGCTTAGTCTTGTTGTGGAACATTGGGTTCTTAGCCATTTGAATAGCACTTTGATTATCACAAATCAATTGTGAGTGTTAATATTGCTGCTCATGTTGATCATACAAAATTATTCTTAGCCAAATTACTTCACATGCTCATGTAGCTACTGCTTTATACTCTGCTTTTGCCGTGGAGAGTGAAATTGTAGGTTTCTTTTTATAACCCCAAGCAATTGTTGTTGAACCCATGCTAAATGTATAACATGAAGTAGACGTCATCCATACAACCTACGTAATCTGAATCTGTGTAAACAATCAATCTAAAATCCTTTATAGATTTGTATACCGAACCATAACGAATTTTACCGTGCGGATACCTCAAAATTCTCTTAGTTATTTTCCAATGTATCTCCGAGGGATGTGATATATATTGAAACCATGCTAACTGCAAAATCCATGTTTGGTGGAGTTGTACTTAGGTAGATCAAACTTCCAACCAGTTGACAATATATAGTACTATCAACTGGATTGGAGTCATCGTTTCTGTATAACATCAACCCGATTTTTAGTGGATTTGCAATTGGATTGCAACTCATTATGTTGAACTTATTCAGAATATCCCATGTATATTTGGATTGTGACATAAAAATGCTATCTTCCTTATGCTATACTTAAATGCCCCCAAAAATGCAACTTACCATGATTTGTCATCTCAAATTAAACAACCATACGTGACTTAAACTTCTAAAACAATTAAGCATTATTCCATGTGTAAATCAAATCATCAACATATAGTGCAAAGTTATTAGAATTTCTTGTGATGACAAAAGAAAATAAATATTAGGTTCATATGAACTCTTAACTACTCCACAATMTTGAAAGTATTTATCAAACCTAGAATACCATGCTCTCTATGTCTGTTTGAGACCATACAAGGCCTTCTTCAACCTAGAAACACTATCTTCTTTCCTAGAACTTCCTAAACCTTCAAGTTGTTCCACATAATTTTTTTCATCCACATAACCACTCAATAAAGTTGATTTAACATCCATCTAAAAAATTGTCCACTTATACTATGCAACTAAAGCAAGTACCATCTTGATTGTGTCAAAATTTTTCATTGGAGCAAAGGTTTATGTAGAATYGATTCCTTCCTTTTYGTGCATAACCTTTTGCAACTAAACAAGTTTTATGCTKATCAATTATACCACCTGATTTATATTTAGTCTTRTACACCCATTTAGTACCAACTRCATCTTTTCCTTTGGGTAAACTAACCAAGTCTTATGTATCATTTCTCACCAAGGCATTRAATTTTTCTTCCATGGATTCATTCCATTCATTATTTTYTTTTATCATTYTGCATAACTTTACGATTTATCCATCTTCATCACATGTGCCATAAGAAAAAAATTGACAACGATTTCTTATCTAGTGACTCTCCTCTCAAAATTTCTATCCAACATGTTACTTTTTGAATGTCCTTTAACTAGCCACTTAGGTTTCCTCTTGACTTAATTTGATTTAGATGAATTTGAACTAGATCCATCACCAATAACCACTTCATTCTTGATTAATTCGATTTGAACATGTTGTGCCTGAAAGATTCCCTACTCACCAAACACAACATCTCTTCTTATAATAATCTGCTTCTCTCGTGGATCAAACAATTTGTAACTTCTTGTTTTTGTTCTATACCAATGAGAATACACTTAATACTTTTATCATCTAGTTTCTTCCTTTTTTCTTTAGGGACATACATATGAAATGCATCCAAATATTCTCATGTGTGAAACACCATGTTTAGACCCTAACCAACCTTCCTCTGGAATCAAACCCAAAATTGTTCTTGTAGAACACCTATTCAAAGTGTAGACTATTGTATGAACTATTTTATCCCAAAATGCGTTGCCAAGTTGCTTTGTTTTCAACATACTTCTAGCCATCTCAACAATGGTCCTATTCTTCCTTTCTACAATTCACCATTCTATGAGGACTATATGAATTTGTAAAATCTTGCTTTATTCCATTTATCTTACAAAAATTCATAAATTCATTGGATTTATATTCTCCCCAATTAATTGTTTTGAGGGTGAGAATATTGAAGCCACTCCATTTTTTAACCAACTCCCTGAACTGAAAAAATGTGTAAAAAGTTTTGATTTTTCTTGAAAAAAGTAAGCCCATGTTTTTTCTGGAATAATCGTCAATAAAAGTTAGGAATTAACTTTCCTTTCCAAAAGATAAATTCTCCATGGGACCACATATATCTAAATGTACTAATGCAATATATTCTCTAGCCTTCCAAGCTATATTTGAGAAGCTTTCCTTGTGTTGCTTCCCCAATACACATCCTTCACAATTCTCACCATCAACTTCAAGGTAAGGAAGACCATTCACCATGTTAGTTTTCCTCATCAACACCAAATTCTTGAAATTTAAATGTCTCATTTTCAAATGCCAAAGTTTGCTATTCACTTCTTTTGTAGCCTTCAAACTGTGTGACTCGCTTGAGGTAAAAGCAAGTTTGAAAATTCTATTTGTAGTCATTTCTCCTCTCGCCACAACTACATTTTTGTTGAGTTTGTCCAAGAGTAAACATTCTTTGTTATCAAACACTAACTTGTATTTTTTCCATTATTTTCCCTATGGAAAGTAGTTTCTTTTTGAATGCTGGTGTCAACAATGTATTATTAATAAACTTTTTCTTGCCATTCAACGCTGAGATAGCCACTGTATCTTTCCCTTTAACTTATGAATCACTATCATATCCAAATATCACTTTACTAGAAGAATTGCCATCTATTATTGTGAGTAATTCCTCCTGAGATGTCATGTGTTGAACATCCTGAATAAATGTACCAAGCCTCACTTTCTTCATTGTGTGCCATTAAACTTGATATAAACAATTTTTCATTTCTAATTTCTTCAATAATGGCATTGACGCCTTTATTTGCCAAATCTTGCATTTTCTCTCTGCAATATTTCTCAAAATGACCAAATCTGTGACAATAATAGCATTGTACACTTGATCTTTCTCTAGAACCACCTCTTCCTCTTCCATGAGATCCTTCTCCCCTTCTTCCTCTAAAAATTTGACTTGGACTTCCTTTGCCTCTTGAGGTGGATGCATTTCCCAATAATTATTGGAATTATGTGAGTTTTATCGATGTCTATTATGATGTCGATAACTTTGATTATGATATTGTTCTCTGCTTCTTCCTCTTCCTCTAAACCTTGTGGAAAAATCGTTTTCCATGTGCTCACTTGCACTACTTTCTTCAACAATTAGCAAATAACCACTCAATTCATCAATTCTCATTGTGTTTATATCTTTAGAGACTAGAATACTTATGGTGACCATTTCAAATTTAGGCACCACACTTCTTAAATTTTTCTCAAGCATTCTTCTTTCAGAAATGTCTTCACTAGTGACCTCATTTGATTAACAAGATCCTACATTTTTGTGATACAATCATTCACTGATTCATTACCACATATATTAGCATTTTCAAATTTGCTTTTTAATGTTTGTAATTTAGCAACTGGTGCACCTTCATATATACTCTTTAATATATCTCATGCTTGTTTAGATGATTCTACGACACCGATTCTTGGAAATATTGATCCATCAATTGCATTGCCTATGAGAGAAAGTGCTTCATTATCTTTGTTTATAAATTCCATTAGAGATTGCTTTTCATTAGCATCCAATGCTTTATATTCTTCATCAGAGGAATAAATATACCCATCAGTTAGTTACAGGCTCCCATAAATCCTTAGTGATAAATATGAGTTGCATTCTTTTACTCCAATATAAATAGTTTGTGCCAACGAGCTTAGGTAACACAATATTGCTTATTATCATGAGCAAGAGAGAAAAAAAAATGAAGAGAAAATCAACACAATTTGTCCTACTTCAACTTGAGACAAAAAAATTGCATCCCAAAACAAAACTCAACTCCCACACTTATGCAATTACAATGAAGTTTATTTTCAATGAGGAAATATAAATCCCTCTTCTTAAAAAATAATAATCTTTCACTTCTTTTAGTTTCACAAATAAACCCTTTTACAAAATATCCACTTTCTCAAAGTTTATAATAATCACTTTTTTTACTACTATAATAATAATAATAATAATAATAATGTCCCTGAGGTGTAGGATAGTCGGTGATGGAGTTTGTTGTTAAGCCGCTCCATGTTGTTAAAGTCACCGGTTCGAAACCTGCGGGGACAAAAAATCCAACCATGTTAAAGGTTGGTGTGGCTCAGGCCGGGTGCGATCCCCGGGTGATTTTGATGGCTTAGATGCCCCTGAGTCGCGGTTTCTCAAGCCACAGATTAATCCCGCATCCAACAGGTTCGGCCCAATTAACAAACAAAATAATAATAATAATAATAATTTATTTTTAAGGTCACGGCCAAGCCATACACCAAATTGGTGTATGAGACCTCCTTCCCCAACGATTTGACTGATAAAGTCTATGGAGGTATACATACCCTACCCCCTCTAGATTTGAACTTGTGACCTCTTAAGAGGAAACACATGTTCTTAAACATTAGGCCCACTCAAGCTGTATAATCATAATCATAATAATAATAATCATCATTGTATTTTGATTAATCCAATGCATATTCCTTATGTTGTTTGTTTCAACGTGAGAAAAAATATCAAAGAAAAATAAAGAGTCGTTGTTTCAAATAACATAGATAATAATTAAAAAATACCTCCACGTAAGGCCTTTGAGAGTGATTTGGCTTGGAATCTAATGCTAGCAAATCACTGCAGGTCAAATTTGTAGATTCGCCCTCAATTTCCATTGGAGCACACAAGTATAATCCATCCTTTCTGTGTAACCAATAGCTTCTGATCTTGGATCATAGAAAATAAACGACTATCTTATACTACAAATTACACTAGAACTAAGCCTATCCTTACTCTCATTCTTAGCCTGGCTTCTGTCGTTACCTTGAGAGTGTTAATATTGGAGAAATTATGAAAATCCTAAAGCTATTTCCTAGGCTTATTGATGGTCAAATGAATTTAGAAATGGAATCATGAGTTACAATTGAAGACCTGGAAACAATTTTAAATTTATTTAAAATGGCCAAAAGCTTGGGTCGTGATGGGTGGACAATTGATTTTTATATTGGTTTTTATGATACAGTGGAGGGTGATGTTCTTAGAATGGTTGAAGAATATGAACTATCAGGGAAGGTGCTAGGAGTTGTAAATTCCACCTTTATACCCAAAGGATAAGATCCCTCATTGTTTAAGGATTCAAAGTAATCTTGTTTATAAATTAATTTATGAAATTATTGTTAACGAACTAAAAGTAATTTTGTTGGGTGTAATTTTAGACGAGTAGTTTGGATTCCTATTTAATAGGCAAATCCATAATGTTTCTTTAGTTGGGTATGAATCTATAAAATGTAGTTTGGATAATGAGGTACTTGTCGTCTTTAATACAACCCTCATTGCAAAAAGTCTTTGGAGGTTAATCTATAATGAAGGACCACGGGGAAAAGTGATGAAATTAAAGTATTTAAATGGAACATCTATGGAAGAATGGTTTATAATGGAAAAAGAAAAGTACAAAAGGGGATTCAATTGTACAGAAAGCCTTGGTTAGGGCATTCCCATTAATTGCAAAATGGTTAGCTTGGAAAGTAGGAAGCAGAAATAAAATGAGAAATGGGGAATCTCCTTGGATTGGTTGTAAGGGAAATTTATGATTGTTAGAAGCCTTAATAATGATATGCACTATATGGTGATATTTTCTTTGGAGAGTCTTGCATATCATGTTGGTAGAAATGTTTGGTCTCAGGGCTGAAAATCAACCAAGGATTTGAATTTATTGGGAGAAATAAAATGAATGGTCTTAATATGTGAATGTTTTGAATCATAGTGCCATAAAGTTCACATAGGAGGAAGGTATATTCAAGTGGTAAAAAAATAAGGGTATAGGGGAGTATACAACTAAAATAGCATATTAAGCTAAAATGGAAGAATCTCAGGTAGGAGAAAGAGTCTAGTAGTGGAAGTTAGTATGGAAGCTGGAGAGCCATTTAAAATCCAAAATCTTTCTCTTGCTAGCCTCAAATAATAAAATTTTAGCATGGGACAATTGTCAAAACAGGAGTTGGTATGGTCTAGGGAGATGTATATAGTGTAAGGATAATGATGAGTTTGTGAATCATCTGTTTTTCACACGTTGCTTTTCTAGAGTTGTTTGAAATGAAATACTAAAAATATCAAGTGGGAGGAACAAATGAAAACATAGGTCTTTGGTTGATTGCTTTTATTCATTGATAACATATAAGTACGAATTATTTTAATGCGTTACCTTGTTATGTAATCAAGGGAATATAGACATCGAGGAACAAAATAATTTTTCAAGGTGTTGATCACATGGTCTTGACTCAATGACACTGTGACATAACACCCGCATTCGTGGCATATTAAATAATACCCCTAATTTCACTAGATATTGATAAATACCTCCAAAAACCCTTTTGTTAAACCCCCCTCCCAATACATCTTTCCAATAAATGTGATCCAGGTGGATCATCTCAAAATTTAATAGATTTAAAGTATTCAAAATGCAAAGTAAATCTTACAAAGTGGAAGAGCTCTTCATCAGCTTTCCGGTGACGTTCGTTTTGGGAAAAACGACCTCCAGATGACGAAGATATCAACAGTTGAAGTTTCGTCAAAAATGTAATTTGGGGCTATGGGAATTGAACCCAAGACCTTAGAATAAGGCCAACATGACCCCATGGTTGGGAAAAAGGGGGGTGGTCAAGGGCTTAGCCCTCAACATTGCCAACACTGAGGCCGCCCTTGGTATATAAATGTTATTATAAGCTCTGCCATAAACCAAAGAACAAACATATATATTAAACCAACCAAATGTTATAAATGCGCCTTAAACGCGCCATACCATATCATTTATGCCATATTATAAACCATATAATATATATACCATATATTAAACCATATCGCACCAAGCCAAAGCCAAAATCATATGTGGTGGGAGGAGAAGCTCGTGGGTTTGACCCCCGGACTTCCGCCCCCTAACCACCACATCTACCAATGCGCCACCGCCATGAGACGTGGCAAGAGGTGGCAGAATAACCTTAAAAATTGCCGAATTTGGTGGGTTTTGGGTGGGCGCGTGGCCTATGGCCCATGCCCCTTTTGGTTTTGTTTCCATTATTTAAATGAGCCATGGGCATGGATCTCGAGGGGAGAGTTTGATGCAGGTAGAGACTGGCACGCAAACTGAGGTGGTTTTGCACAATGACCGAGGTGGTTTTGCACACAGCCCGAGGTGGATTTGCATGCAAACTGAGGTGGTTTTTCATGCAGATTGAGGTGGTTTTGGACTTGCACACATCCCGAGGCCGTACGGACTGTACAGATCAGAGACAGATTTTGGGAATTGTGCCAAGAAGGGCATTATGAGTCCAGTTCTGAAATATATTGAGTTTATACTCAAAAGTCTCGATTTTTCGCAAGGATTCTAGATCTAGCTTCAGTTTTTGCATTCAGGCATCCAAACAGAAAAGTGCTCACATAATCTTTCAGATACACAGAAATGTATCCATGTTCATACTTTAAAGTCTCAGAATTTCATCTTGCAGTTGTTGTTGAAGTCTGTTACTGTATATGACAGACAGATTTCAGAATTCACTTTGTAAGCATTTCAATACTTAATCTATCAGCCTTCCCATTTGGAAAGTGGCCCAGAGACGTAGCCAGGGGGTCTGGTGAACTCCGTTACCAATTCTTGTTCATAGATGGTTTGCTTACATGTTTATGTGCTTATGTGATTAATGGATGTTCTTTAATTTTGCATTACAAAGGTGGTTAACAGTTAAAAATTCACATGCAAATAATGGTTAAAGATCTTGAATTTTAGATCAAGTTAATTTTCAAATCAAGTTGGTATCAGAGCGAGGTTAACTAGTGCATTTTTGAGTTTATGCTAACAACGTCCAAGCTTCAGCGTGGTGAAGGAGAACTTGAAGAGTTTGATCCAGAGATTGGTTCAAGAAGAGGAAGGATGTCTTCACCAAAAGGAGAAGAAGCAACTTCTTCTATCCCTTCTAAAGGGGAATTTCTGAAAGCTTTCATGAGAATGCAAACGATGGTAGAGGATCTCTATCAAGATCGAAAGAAAGGTGAACAAGGTGGACAATCTCATACAAAAGATAAAAAAGAAGAAGGTGGCGAGGAACCCCCTAAAACCCCACCAACTTCTCCATCTTTTCTTGATGGTTCTATTCCTTCTCCATTTGAAAAACAAAAAACAAAAGTTGATCTTAATATGCATCATTTAAAGGTTGATATTAAGTTTGAATTACCTATGTATAATGGAGAGCTTAATGCTGAAAAATTGGACAATTGGATCCGTCAAATTGAAGTTTATTGTAGGATTCAAAAGTTTACTGAAGATGATGTTAAAATTCAGTTGGCTTCTCTCCGACTTGGAGGGACTGCTCTCATTTGGTGGGAGAGAAGATCTCAAGAGGATCTTGCCACAAAAGGCAAAATTGTTTCCTCTTGGTATGAGTTCATTTCAGCACTTAAAAAACAATTTTATCCATTAGGTTATATGCAACAAGCTATGATGGATTGGCATAATTTGAGGCAAGGTAAGGGACAAAGTGTGCAAGAATACACACAAGAATTTCGGAAAAGAGAATTGGTACTTGGTATACCTCTCTACACCCAGGAAACTCTTCTCAAATATATAGGAGGATTGCATAGTTATTTACGTCACATGATATTGATGTTTAATCTGACTAACCTTGATGAGGTGTGTGTTCAAGCAACTCACATAGAGACAAAGGGGAAGAATACCAAAGAGAACTTTTCCAAGAAACCTTTCAAACCTGATGGAAATAAGTTTAAAGGTAAAGGGAA
>ML826003.1:48938-64335 GCA_009831015.1 Picea engelmannii | reverse complement strand
GTTGCTTATGTTTTCTTTCCTTTTTCCTTTGGGAAATTATTTGCAGAATGAAATATCATTTACCACATAAAATCACTGAAGGAAGAAATTTCAATCACCATCTGATCCTATGAAATATAGGGTTATAACACTCCTATAAATGTTATCATTGTGATAAGATGGGACACATTGCTAAGAAATGTCCTGCCATAAGGGAAGAATATGTTATCACTGTAAAAATTTTCTTTTGGAGACCCAACCTCGAAACTTAGTAGGAGGCTAAGTCAGTATGGAGGAGTGACAGACTGGTGAACGAAGCCACGTCTGACGGAAAGGGATAAATGTAGCGGAAAGGTGAAGTAGATGGGGCTTGACAGATCGTGATCGTGAGCACTGCCAAATCAACGGTCGAAAGATGCATTGGGAAGGGAAATAACGCACTAGTTAATATCCTCGAGGTGGGCCGATAAGAATACCGCGGTTTTGTTCCGATGGTACGTGGTGCCGCAAAATACATATCGGGGGGAAAAGAGGATACACCTGAAACCACCCAAGTCCACCCCGATGTCACGTGTCGAAAATCCATTTGATATGTCAAATCCAAGGATCATATGGGGAAAGGGACGGCCGATAAAATCACTTCACGCTACTCGTTCATGTACTTTTAGTCCATGTGATTCCAGGCGAGCGCCTCCAGATGACCAACGCGAATGGCTCATCATTCAGAATAGATTGGCCGAGCATGAAAAACTATTGTACCTGTAAGTAATTTGTTAGTAATTCATGATTAGAACTCGATGGCTATGGTCTTTCAAAATATGGATGACTTTACTCTATTTTGGGCAATCAATGCTTCATTCGTAAACGGGGTAGTTACAAACTAGATCAACTTCCTAATTTCTGTGAAATTAAGGCAAATAAACTTATGTTTTCTGAAAAACTGGGAAAATGGACAAAGAATACCAAGTAGCCTCCAGTGAACTAGGATTTTCAACGAATATGAAAAATTCATCATGGAAGAAGAAAGAGAAGCTGGTTGCATGAATCCTAGCAACGAAATTTCATACAAAGCCTATGGGAGAGCCAGGAGTAGATAAAGTGGTCAGATTGAACCCCATCATGAAATATTTAATCATCAACGGATATGCAGGTGAGCACCATAGTGAGATTTCAAGAGGAAGTGGTGGAAACGTCAGAAGACAAAGGTAAACGATGAGGTGGTTGAAAGCGTTAGAGAAAATCAACCTGCTTGGCTTGACACTTTGAAGGAAGAAATTGCTAATCTGAAATAGTCTTCAAGCTAAGTTCAGTATGTTTCAAAGAATTTTTTAATGATGTAAACATGTGGCGTTCAAAGCGAAAATCTCAAATTTGTCAGTTTTGTTTATAACGCTCCCTATTAAATAGGAGGACAGTTATTGTACGTTACTCCTTTTTTGTAACCGATGTCTATTTTGGGACTGTGGGGTAGTTGATTCGTTTTGAATCCTGGATGTAACTTATCTATATAATATTTCTAAGATGGATAAAAATAGGACTAACCGGAGGGGGACCTGCCCTCATAGTAGGATAACATTGTATGTTCCTGGAGCTAAATTGAATATACAATGAAGAAGCATTTGGAATTTTTTATGAAAAGATTCTAATGGCTGTGATATGAGTTTTGTTTCTCCATAGGTTGTATTTCTTGTGTCTCTAATTCCCATATTACATTATCTTCTCTTTAAATTGGAGATTCAAATGTCCAGAATTCATATTATGATGCTCTTGGCTTAAGATATTTAAACTATGTGATTCTCTTCCTAGCCAATTCAAAATTCATTCCAATAATGCTCTTATGCAGTTAATTGTTTTTCCTTTTCTTCTTTCACCCTACAAATTTCAATTTATAAACTTAGATTCATTGCCTCATTTATCCTTTCTCCTCTGGATATTTCAAATGGCATGCCATTGTTTTATTCACTTTTGACTCCATATCCCTGCGTGTTTCCTCCCCTCTTAGCCACAGATTTTATAAAAACCCCCAAAGCCAACCAAATCTAGCCACTGATTGCCAAAGATATATCAAGTGACACGAGAGAGCCCTCTCTGAGTTGGGCAAGCTAGTGCCTCATCTCTAAAGTAGGTTGAAACAATTACCTTTGTCATTTGTCTATCAGTTGGACAAAATTTACAGAGTGCTAACATAATACAAGAGGAGAAATAACAAAAGACATCATGTCCATGCAACTGAAGATGATGAGCCACCCAAGAAGTTAACCAAAGAAGAGATTGAATATTATGTTTTGTTTTCCACCCTCTCAGGATCTATGACATCTGGAGAGGATACTTGGCTCATAGATAGTGGTGCCTCTAAGCACATGACAGTTTAGAAAGACATTCTCTCTAGCCTTACAGAAAATGAATTCCCCCATAAATTTTCACTTGGATATGATTATCAGTACCCTATCAAAGGAATTGGAGAATCCACCTAAAAAATTGATTCAGGAACTCCGATGAGAATGAAGGATGTACTCTATGTACCAGGGTTGACAAAGAACTTACTTTCTATCTCAGCCCTATATAATAAAGGTTTAAGGGTTTCATTCATAGATGGTGAATTTCTTATGTGGTCTAAAGATGAAGTACTTGGAAAGTTCAAGGAATTCAAATCCTTGGTAGAAAACCTCTCTGAAAGGAAAATCAAGATACTGAGGTTAGACAATGGAGGAGAGTACACTTCAAATAAATTTGGAAGCTTTTGTAGAGATTTCGGGATTAAGAGGGATCTCACCACTCCCTATCATCCTCAACAAAATGGTGTAGTAGAAAGAAAGAATAGAATAATTATGGAAGCAGTAAAGACTATGATTCACGATAAAGATATTCCAATGCACTTATGGGCTGAAGCAACAGGAACAACAATATATGTCCAAAACATATTAGCCCATAGTGTGTTTGGATTCAAAACTCCCGAAGAAATGTTCACCAGAAAGAAGCCAGAAGTAATCCATCTCAAAATATTTGGTTGTCTAGTATTTTTACACATTCCAAAAGAAAAGAGAACTAAGTTGGATCCTTTAGGAAAGAAGGGAATATTTGGTAGATATTGTGAGGTCTCTAAGGCCTTCAAAATTTACATACCAGGTTACCATCATATTGATATCAGTGGAGATGTAACCTTTGATGAAGATGCAACACTCAAAAGATCAAGGAAATGCCAGCTTGAAGAATTATATGAAGAAGAACATGTAGCTCCCAGAGTTGCATAACCCGTGAAGGAAGTTATAGTTACCCTTGATGATGAGATTCCAGAAGATCATGATATGATAGAATCTCAAGAACCTCCCCACATGACGATCTCTCACAAAAGAAAGCTATCTTGGGAAAGAGAACTTATTCAAGATGCAGAGAAGTATGGTTCCCCACAAGGAACCATGAGACAAAGCAAAAAACCTAAGCCATTCTCCACCTATATGGCCTTGATGTGTGATCTCGTAGAAAAGGAACCTGCTTGCTTTGAAGAAGTCATTCAGAAGAAAGAATGGATGGACGCCATGACAGAAGAATACCAGTCCATTGTAAAGAATGATGTATGGGAAGTAGTTCCCAGACCAAAGAAAAAATATGTGGTATCTTCCAAGTGGATATACAAGATAAAACATGTAGCAAACGAAAGTATTGAGAAACATAAGGAATAATTTCTGGCTCGTGGATTTTATCAGAAGGAAGGTGTTGACTATGAAATTTTTTTTTCTCAGAAGGAAGGTATTGACTATGAAGAAACATTTTCTCCTGTAACCAGATACACTTCTATCAGAACCATCATATCTCTTGCAACAAAAATGAAGTGGAATTTACACCATATGGATGTGAAAAACAACCTTCTTAAATGGTGTTATTGAAGAAGAAGTGTATATATAACAACCACAAGGGTTTGGAGTTGAAAATGGAAAGACTCATGTATACAGGTTGAAGAAAGCCTTGTACGGGTTAAATCAAGCTCCTAGAACTTGGTATGGTAGAATTGATAGTTTCCTAACGAGCTTGGGCTTTACCAAGAGTAAATCAGATTCTAACCTTTACTTCAAGGTTATGAATGATGAGCCAGTTATATTAGTACTATATGTGGATGATTTATTTCTGACTAGAGAAGAAAAGATGGTCACAGATTGCAAGAAAGCTCGCTGCAAAGTTTGAGATGAAATACCTAGGACCGCATTATTTCTTAGGTTTCGAAGTTTGGCAGAGACCAGAGAAGATATTACTTAATGAAGGGAAGTATACAGTTGAAATACTAAATAGATTTGACATGTTGGAATGTAAAGTCATGAACACACCCATGGAAACGAATTTGAAGATTTTGGTTGATACTTCATCAGAGTTGGTTGATGATACTCTATACATATAGATTATTGGTTCATTGATGTATCTGACGAATACCAGGCCAAATATATGCTTTGTTGTGAACACCTTGAGTCAGTATCTGGTGGAGCCCAGATGTGTTCACCTTGTAGCTGCAAAGAATGTGATGAGATACCTTAAGGGTACATTGGATTATGGTCTCTGCTATACTGGAGATCATGACTTCAGACTGTGTGGTTATACTGATTCTTATTGGGCTGGAAGTGCTTCAGACAGGAAGAGAACTTCAAGATGTTGTTTCTATTTTGGGTCAGCCATGACTTCATGGTAAAGCAAAAAGCAATCTAGTATTACTCTCAACAATACAAAAGTAGAGTACATTGCAGATTTGCATCACCTTATGGAAATTTTCTCAGAAGGCCTTGTTCCATTTCCCTATCCAAACTTGAAGTCCCTTTTTGAAAACCCCAGAGCTAAAAACATTATTTTTGCACATATACATGCCCTACCTATTGTACATCATGCGTATACATAGGTTGCACCACCACAACCCCTGTACATTCAGATTTGTACCCAAAATTAAAAAATGGTGTTGGGTTTCCATGTCATGTCATGAGATCCATGATCCTTGGCCTTCCATATACTGGAAACGTTTCGACTCAGTCCTTCAGTTCCACTTGAAGGCTATAAATGGGCCAAATCCAAGCTATGGAAAAAGAGGAGAATAATTCAACTTTGAGAGCAAAGTTACTCCAGAGAAATTATTCACTTCATATTGAGTCTGTATCCCTTTTTCCTTTAAGTTTGAACACATTGTTAAGCCCTCAAACTCTTCTCTACTTGATTGAGAACTTCATTGTCTCTCTTATATGAGCTTGCCTTTGGTGGAGGATTGAAGTGGTGGAGGCCCAACTGAAAGGAATTTAGTTTCTCGGTTCCGAACCGTGCTGACATGGAAGTTTGTAATTCATTCACTTCTGCTGATTATATTTTAATAGAAACTCTGTTTTCTCATCCAATCAATATCTTGCAAATATTTGAATTGTTATTCCATGGGAGTATTTGTTATGAATGTTGATGGATTATGCTATTGAATGTGCTAACATTATATATTATCACCATATTCTTGCATTTCTTGGTTGTTGAGGACTAGTTGTAGGTGTATTTATTTGAGTCAAGTGCTCAATGGTGGACTTCATTGAACGTCTAGACGAGGTAGGCATTTTATCTTGTCTTGATAGCATATTTGTTTATATAGCATACTTGAGATTAGATTTGATTTCTGCATTCATTTTCGTCTGTTGTGGTTTACCCCTAGCCATAGAAAGATTTTCCTCGTAATAGAATTGGCGACCATACTCAGGAGTGAATCTTCTTTTTTTGGGTTTGGAGTGTTTTACTCCTTTGATTTCTCTCATTTATATTGAGTTTCTTGTTGTCTTATTGCTTGAGAACCATTGTTCATTTTGGGTCTGAGTTTCTTATCTTTCCCCTTAGCCTGGATGTGTTTTAACACATATACACGGGTTTTTTCCTCACAGTCGTGTACATACGTGAGTTGTCCTCCTGCAAGAGGCGTATATACATGCTTTTCTCTTGAATAGTCGTGTACATCACACTTTGTTGCTTGGTAGCTGGGTTTGATGATTGTTGGGTGGGTTTTGATGATTGTTGAGTCTTCTTAGGTCTCTGTTATGACTGTTAAGTGTCTGTGGAATGACATGAAACCTTTCTTTGGTTGAATTTTTGGGTGGTGCCTTTCTCATCATCTTTTTCATTTGATTGTCCTTGCATATTGGGCTGGGCGTTTTCTCCTTGATATCCTAATTGGTTTGTCTCTGTTTACATACAATAGAGTCTTTATATCAAGCTGTTGTTCAGTCCTTGCATTTTCATTCCTTTATATTGAAAATACAAAAATATTAGGCATTTTGCATTGATGACATTTGATTTTTAAGTCTTTATCATTGATCTTAGCACATGTAAAGAAAGATTGCATCTTATTTAGAATTGTAGAACTGAATTGAAAATTGCATTTTGAAAAGAATATCATTTATTGGGAATTTAAGTTAGGGCTTTGCATTGTATTCATATTCATTTATTTTACTTGCTGAGTCATAACATCATTAGTTTCACGACCACACCTTTTTAAGTAAGCAAGGCCACTAAAATTAACAGTATAATTTAAAATTGATTAGTAACGATTTTATTTTCTAGGGTGCACAAACTAGCCTAGGATTTAGAGACTTGGAATAGGATTTTGTGAGTAAACTTCTCCAAGGCTATTAAATCAACATATGTTTCTGACTAAGGGAGTGGAGAAATCCATTGTATAATTGGTAATATTAAGAGGCTCCACTTACATCGGAGTTAAGAACGAGGTCGCATGAGGTTGGTTGAAGGGATATCCACCT
The DNA here is from genome assembly GCA_009831015.1 of Picea engelmannii. Lineage (NCBI taxonomy): Eukaryota > Viridiplantae > Streptophyta > Pinopsida > Pinales > Pinaceae > Picea > Picea engelmannii. Next base: position 57,598 of record ML826003.1, on the reverse strand, counting down.
GATAACTTCTTAGTGTTAGATATATTTCTAGGGATCTATTCGTATATGGGGATCTTGTTAGTACCCTTACCTCTGTGAGAGGATATGCTTTCAAGGTTTCATGCTTTGTTACCCTACCCATATGGTTGACCTAACTTATGAATGTTTGCCTGTACATAGGTTATATCATGGTTGCTTAGTTTCTTGACTTAGGTACAACATAGGTTACTTGCATGTACCCTGGGTCAGATAAGGGTCGGAAAACACACAACCTTTATGGAGGATTACGTCTCCAGGGGGATCTAACCGACTAGTTGTTAAGCACAGGAGGGCCCTTATAACTGATTTTTATACCTACGATCTTTAGTAGAGAAGTCTCATGCCCCTCTTGGGCGAGGCATACCTACTTTAGAGAGGGAGGTCCCTTTCAACCACTTTATCCTGTTTGTCTGCATATTATCCGTTTGATTATTTTTGGTGTGCTCTTTGATTATTAGTTTACCTTAGGATTTTATATTGTGCCTTGAGTTGTCATTATTATGGATAGTGGAGTTCCTTTGGTTCCCTCCTTTACCGCTACCTTCCCCATGACATTCACTCATTTCATGGGGACGAATCCATCCACATTTCATAATGGTATACATAATTACGACACTCAGTCAATTCCTTGGGTATCTAATAATTTTTCTCTTGGTATGCCAAACATGCCTTCACCCTTTACATCCTCTCCCTTGCCCACTTTTATGAATCTGAGTTTTGGATCTGGAGGCACAATGACTTCGCTGTCCACATATTCATTCGATAAGAATTATGTCCCGCAACCAACTCTTACTGTGGGAGGTTGGAATCTCACCTCTTACGGATCCAATCCTAGCCATGATGTTTTAGGAGCCAATGCTAAAATGGGTGGTTATTCTACTTATTACACCCCATCCATGTATCCTTCGTCCACTATGCCAGTTCCTACAAACACTTTTCCCATGGCAGGTCCCCATATATCCTCTGGTATTTCATACAGAGTGAACCAATTTTATGGTACCGACTACCCTCTTCATGGAACCCCTTCACATGGGGGAAACATATATCCTCACTTGAATAATCCTTATCACGATTTTGTCTCTTTGCAGACATTTTCTTCAGTGATGATGCCTCTACAAACCTCTATGGGTCAGTTAGGCGGAGGATACTACCTTTTTGGACATGGATAAGGTGTAAACCAAGATCCTTCCTGGTCTGCAATGTCTCAAAACCAGTCTTTCCTGGGACCTTGGTCTTAAATGCCACAACTCACCACCTCCACTAGTCCATTCACTGCAAGTCATACTAGAATTCCATCACCAACCTCTGCTAGTCATGTTGGGGATTGGTCGACAACCTATGCAAGTCATGTTGAAGGCCAACAACCAGCCGTTGTAATTCATGCTGGGGGCATCACTCTAGTTTCCATGAGTCATCCCGACATCACATTTCCAACCTCCGTACATCATGTGGGAGATGAATCTCCGGCCTTTGCCAATCACGTTGAGAGCATGTCACCAACCATTGTGAATGACGCTGGGGGAATTCATACAATTGAGAAGCTTAGATGTGTAAGACGTAAGACCAAGTTCCTTTGTCGGATTTGCGAAGGAGATCACCTTACTCGTTTGTGCCTTGTTACTACTGGGATACCAGAAGCATGGTCCTCACCTAGGGGCCCTTCGGGTTCTGAGTCATCTTTGGATTTCCATCACTTCGTTTCTCCTTTGATTGAAATGACAGTCATGCTGATGCAATCAAAACTTGACCACACTCCTATTTTTGAGGGAAATGTGTCTTTTGGACTTGTTGTCACGCATCCTATTCAACCAACAGTTGAACAAGTGGTCGTACTGATGCAATCTATGGTCAATCCGACTCTTCTTTTGGAGGGTGATGCATCCTTCAACCATGTCATTAGCATTTCTAGTATTGCACCTTCAGAACAAGAGAGAGTTTTAATCTCCCTGAGTCCTCTCCCTCCAAGTCTTGAAGAGGTTCCCTTTAACTAGGATGGTCTTGTGGGGTATCCAATTCCTCCTCCTATGCCTTTTCAAGTAAGAGACGTTATCTGATATATCATGGAGAAGGTAACCTCTGCTAGTACTTTATCCTCCTCGACTTTGAGAGATTTGGGTTTTCACAAGCTTGTGTCAGCTATTCATAAGTTGCCGACCTTTCACAGAAATATTGCACGGGAGCCTTGGCCTCCCCCATGACATGCCGCCTAGAAACCCCCCAACGAGTCTGATTTAAGCTCTTTTCCGAATTGTCTAAAAAAGTGAAAAGATTTCCGAGTGAATTTTTCCCTTTCACACTCGTTAATTGGATTTTAAAGGTCACGGGTTTGATTTAAGCTTTTTTCTGACTCATTTTCAAAAAGAGAAAAGATTGCTGAGTGAACTTGTCTCTTTCACACTCGTAAATTGGATTTGAAAGGATGTCTATTTGGTGCAAGTTTATCCCTTTTTCAAACCAAGTAGACTAAGATTATGAAAAATGACATTTTTTTGGCGTTAAGTTGTAATTGCATCTCATGCCCTTGCTTACAGTATTGAGCCTATTTCTGATTCTCACTTTTGCGTTATAAGCCGTTTACCTCAGTAATTTTCATCCTCAACCAAGAAAAGCCTTCTTTATATCCTTTACAGCTTGACACCCTATACCCAGGAGGAAACATTCCCCCAAGTGTCCATCTCTTGCATGCACCTCCTTTCATTGAGGATAGGTATGTTCCACTGCTGGAACTAGTTTTTCTTACTTGCGACACTCATTTCCTCCTCTATATCATAGAATTCATTTGACTATGAAAAAACAAAAAAGACGGGTGGAAATGGAATATTACCTTATATTGGCAGTAGTCGTGTCGCCTTTGAACATAACACAAAATGTTTGAGTCAACTTGTCATCAAATTTTGGGTTTAGCATGACCTTAGGAAGCTGAGCTCATTATAGAGAGTTTACTCCCCCGACTGGTTACTCTTCCAGTCCCTATGGAGAGTTTGATTGCTGCCTCCTGCATCTCAAAGTTTCATCATTGAGTCTATGCTGCCAGAGTCTTCCATATGTCTCAACCTCTTGTTCAAAGGATGTCTATCAACATGCATCGTCTGTTCCTCAAAACTCTTGACTTTACATGTCGTCCATACCCTAAGTCTGTCTTAGAATCACATGAAGTTGTAGTCCTATCATGCACCCTGGTCCTACTTTCATCATTGGTAGGTAACCTTGAACCCAAAAATCGACATTTCATCATCGGTCGCTGACTGGGTGGTTTCCCTTGTGTTTGACGACAAGAATTCTATTCACACATTGGGATTTATGCAGTGTCTTGGATTCCATTAGCCCTATTGGTCGTTTCCTCTCCCTTTTCAACAATATTCCTTATTGGTTTCTATTCAAAGGGTCTTTTTTGTGTAACGCTTGAATCTGGCACACGCGATTTCCTCCAAATCATCAACACGGTTTGTGAACATGTTCTTCATCTGATTTCCTCCAAATCGTCAAGCTCCTTCTTTTTACCTCGTGCTAAATGATGAGAGATGCCTTAATTCTCTCCTTTCAATGAGTCTCCTTCCATCGAATTCATCTCATCTATTCTGGAGACGAGACCTAGAGTCCTATGAGTACATAAAGGCTTATAGTCATCAGTGGCAGGTTCTCCCTCCATCGACAATTGGGAATACATTAGTGTCTCTTGATCGATGGATTCTTCAAGTGTTCGACCCCGACACCTCTATTCATGCTTGTAATAATGTACTCGATGCCTTGATACCTAATTTCATTATCGGTAGGTTGTCTCGTGTTTGTTAACGAAATACCTTAATGATCGGTAATCAAACAATGTCTCATTGTGTTCGACCTCAACTCCTTTATTCACATGATGTAGACTTGCACCTTTGGCAGATTGTGTAGAAGAATTGAAGACATCAGTCATAACTTTCCTGATTTGTTGCTAGCTTTCATTGGACCAATACCTATGTGACTTCAGTGATCATGGGAGATCAGATTGTACTCCATTGTATACATATATCTTCATTTTGATTTTGAGACTGGTTTTACTGGGCCTTGTTCGTGACTATGATAGCCTTTGGCATGTAGCCACCTTTGTATTTCCTATTCATGACCATGCACAACTGTTTGGTATATTTTCAGGTGGATCTACAGTGTAATTCAAATGGGCAGCCATGTGTGCAAAGTCAGTACAAATTGTAATATTATCATGAGCAACTAGTTTGTTTAACTATGTCTCCATTACTCCAATTCTGGGTATTATAATGTATTTCATCCATCATAGATAATCCTCAGACCTCACACATTAGGGGGCATCTGTTATAGCAAGATTTGCCTCACCTTATGCAATTTTTCTCAGAAGGCCTTGTCCCATTTCCCTATGCAGACTTGAAGTCCCTTTTTGCAAATCCCAGAGATAAAAACATTATTTTTCCACATATATGTGCCCTACCTATTGTAAAAAATGCGTATACACAGATTGAACCACTACAACCCACATACATCTAGATTTTTTCCCAAAATTAAAAAATGGTGTTGGGTTTCCATGTCACGTCATGAGATCCATGATCCTTGGCCTTCCATATACTGGAAACGTTTCGAATAGGCCTTATAGTTCCACTTGAAGGATGTAAATGGGCCAAATCCGAGCTATGGAAAAAGAGGATAAGAATTCAACTTTGAGAGCAAAGTTACTATGGAGAAATTATGCACTTCATATTGAGTCTGCATCCCTTTGTCCTTTAAGTCTGAACACATTATCCAACCCCCAAGCTCTTCCCTACTTGATTGAGAAATTCATTGTCTCTCTTATATGAGCTTGCCTTTGGTGGAGGATTGAAGTGGTGGAGGCCCAATTGGAAGGAACTTATTTTCTCAGTTCCGAACCGTGCTGACACAAAAGTTTGTAATTCATTCACTTTTGTTGATTATATTTTAATAGAAATACTCTTTTCTCGTCCAATTAATATCTTGCAAATATTTGAATTGTTATTCCATGGGAGTATTTCTTATGAATGTTGATGGATTATGCTATTGTATGTGATAACATTATATATTATCACCGTATAGTTGCGTTTCTTGGTTGTTGAGGACTAGTTGTAGGTGTATTGGTTTGAATCAAGTGCTCAACGATGGACTTCATCAAACATCTGGACGAGGTAGGCCTTTCTTCTTGTCTTGATAGCATATTCATTTATATAGAATACTTGAGATTAGATTTTATTTATGCAGTCATTTCCATTTGTTGTGGTTTACCCCTAGCCATAGAGAGATTTTCCTCGTAACAAGCTTGGGATTTACCAAGAGTAAATCAGATCCTAACCTTTACTTCAAGGTTATGAATGATGAGCCAGTTATATTAGTACTATATGTGGATTATTTATTATTGAATAGAGAAGAAAATATCATCACAGATTGCAAGAATAATCTTGCTGTAGAGTTTGAGATGAAATACCTAGGCCTGATGCATTATTTCTTAGGTCTTGAAGTTTGGCAGAGGCCAGAGAAGATCTTCCTTAACCAAGGGAAGTATACAGTTGAAATACTAAATAGATTTGACATGTTGGAATGTAAATCCATGAACACACCCATGGAAACGAATTTGAAGCTCCTGGTTGATATTTCATCAGAGTTGGTTGATGATACTCTATACATATAGATGATTTTGAGTTTCATCTTTGTCCATGGCATGAAGTGAATACATAAAATAATCATTTTCTGATCTATGATACCAATGATAAGAAACAAAATGATTAGGAACAATGACCCTTTATTGTTCTTCAAAGAATGGAACATGGCGTTTTTGAACATCAAGTTCATTTCTCATGATAATGTTTTGCACCATTTCTTTCATTGTTCTTGCCAGAATGTCTAGTTTCACTTATGAAGATGTCAAATTCTCTTTTTCTATGTTCTTTCTTTCTTCTACATTAAATTTTGACCTTTTAATAAACAAATTATCTTCCAGACTTATTGCACTATCCTTCATTTCCTTGAGTGTTGTAGTGTTCCTTTCTCTCAATTGAAATGCCATCTCTAGATCAAAGGAATTTGGGTAGTGTAAGAGAGCTAAACCAGGAGGAGGTTTTATATCAACAAACATTGAATGGTAAACTTGATTGAATCTGGATAAAAAGTGTTGCACTGTTTCCCCTGGATGTCTTTTAAAATGATCATATTCTTCTAAAATAAGAAAACAATTTATCTTGATCACCCATTTATCAAGGAATACCTTCACAAACTGATGGAAATCACCAATGCTTGCAGCTGGCAATTTTTTGAACCACTCTTTAGCTTTACCTTGCAAAGATAAAAAAAAAATCCTAATACAGACATCATCTTCTTCAACCTAAAAAATGATCATATTCTTCTAAAATAAGAAAACAATTTATCTTGATCACCCATTTATCAAGGAAGACCTTCACAAACTGATGGAAATCACCAATGCTTGCAGCTGGCAATTTTTTGAACCACTCTTTAGCTTTACCTTGCAAAGATAAAGAAAAAATCCTAATACAGACATCATCTTCTTCAACCTCAAAAAGGTCAAGAAAATTTTCAAAACCCTGAATGTGTTTTTTAGCAGTGATGTTACCATATTCTCCATCAAACCTAGGAAGGTATTTGTGATAATTTTCATGGAAATCATGGAGTATAGGAGGTAAGATGAGAGGCTTGTATCTATATGGAATTTTAACAGGTGCATGATTATGTACAAGAACTATAGGATCAAACCTAATATTTTGAGGCTCATCAGGTTAAATATGATTATCATAAGTTTCAGCAATATGGTCTTGACCAGGATCAGGAAAAGAGAAAAAATAATTAAAAATAAAGCCTATTATGTCTTGGATAAAATTCCAACTTGAATACCTGATCTTTTCAAATTGTCTTGTCATGTTTCAGGTTCTTCCTTTAGTGGAGTCTTTGATTTGGAGTCGATTGGAGTCACCAGGTAGATGATTCATCCTTCTTGTGTCTGATCATTGTCCACCATCAGTAATCAGATCTGGAATTTGATATGCTTCTCTGAGGAACATGAAATGTTCATTCCCCAGTATGGTCACCACTGTGTTAGCACTCTATAATTTCTTAGGGTGAGGAATAAATTGACATAGGTAACTGCAAAACCACTTTGGAAGATGGGATCTAGACTTACCAGCTTCAGAGAGGGATCTCTCTGCAAGATTTAGATTTGTTTGAATTTAGAATGTTAGGCTACTTATGATAGCACATGGTTTGGTTTTTTGAATTGTTGGTTGGAACAAGGAAGATGGGCCATTAGGAAAATGGAGTCACAGATTTGGATTGATCAAATACAAGGTTAACAGGCTAATATTGTAGGGCAGGGTAGGAAAATTCACTGGATCCTCAAATATTTAATGTATGGAAGAGATGGAAAATTTCTAGAAATCCAATTAAAAACAGAGCAATTAAGAATTATGTTTTCAATATTCAGTGGAAAACACATAAATTATTCCAAGCCAGAGACATAGTGTACATTTAAACAAGTTTTGTTTCTTTATGTTCTTAGAACAATTCAGAAATGTAGAAAGGAATAATGATAACTGAAAGAAACAAATTTACAGGGAAAGTTACTTCACCAATGAAAATTGACACAAGAATCATGTAATGTTTCACTATATAACTGAAAATCTAATCAATGGAGGCTCTGTGAGCTGCTCTATAATATTAATCCTATCCTGCGAACATGTCCCAACCCATAATACTTCGAAATGGGAAGTATTTATAAGTTGTTTACAAATGGCTCATGTCATAAATGAGCCTGATTTATATTAAGAAAAATATAAACTAACTGTATCTCTGATTACAACAATATGGAACTGTTTCATATCTGCTTGATCTTCTAGTGTTGCTTTGATTGACTAAAAATAAACTTTATATGCAATCACTATGAAACAAATTGCCAAGTGACTCGAATGCTAGAGCTTGTAGATGAATTCAGTTTGGATCCTGGAACTGCCTGCTGATTTGATGGAGGTTGTTGACGACTAGTCTTTGACTTCTGCTTAGCTCTTGATCTTCAGTTTCTAGGTGTCTTGATGCCTTTGACATCTAGAACGAGGTCGAAACTGTCTTCACAGATTTTGTTTACTAATCCTTAAACTTTACCATATGTATCTTTGAGTAATTTTGTTGGGGGAAAAACTTAGAGTGGAAGGTGGGTGGTAGCGGTGACAACTTAGCTCAGTGCAGGCTCGTTATGGGGTAGTGGTTGGTCAAACGGTCATGGGAAAGTGTGATTGGATACAAATAGGATGACGTGGGGGAAAGTATCCAGTGGAGATGGGATGAGTAGATGCAGGAGTGAAAGCGATAGGGATGCAGAGAGGTGGACAATATCAGGAATGAGGGGTCATGTGGTTTGTGGTGAGAGGGGAAGTATAAGCGGTAGGTGATGTGTAGGGATATTAGTCAGAGAGGTGATGTGATAGGCGAGAGGGTAAGCGGTAGAGTGGAAAACATGTGGAATATTGTGAGAGGAGGAGTAGATATGGGAGGTGAGGGGTATGAACTGTATTCAAAGAGGTGATGTGACAGGAGAGAGGGTGAGCGGTAGAGTAAGTGAAGAATAGGTGTAAGCGGGGGATGTAGGTGTTATTGGAGTGGTGGTTTGGCAGGATTTTGGA
>ML826003.1:38772-48859 GCA_009831015.1 Picea engelmannii | reverse complement strand
AGGACCATCGATCTGGGTGATGGGGATGCCATCGATAGAGACTAGCATGGGAGTTAACCACTACCTGAAAAACTATCATGTCACCTTCCAAATTAGGATAAAAACATGTGCCGTGAAGCACCAAGCTTGCATTTTAAGACTTTGCAATATAATTTTATTTCCCCATGCTATAATAACCCAATTTGATCAACTTAATGGTATATTTTCAAATTCAAAACAGTTTCTTATGTTTTCTTTCCTTTTTTCTTTGGGAAATTATTTGCAGAATGAAATATCATTTACCACATAAAATCACTGAAGGAAGAAATTTCAATCACCATCTGATCCTATGAAATATAGGGTTATAACACTTCTATAAATGTTATCATTGTGATAACATGGGACACATTGCTAAGAACTATCCTACCATAAGGGAAGAATATGTTATCACTATAAAAATTTTCTTTTGGAGACCCAACCTCGAAACTTAGCAGGAGGCTAAGTTCGTATGGAGGAGTGACAGACTGGCGGACGAAGCCACGTCCAATGGACATGGATAAATGTGGCGGAAAGGTGAAATAGATGGGGCCTGACAGATCGTGATCGTGAGCACTGCCAAATCAACGGTCGAAAGACACATCGAGCAGGGAAATAACGCACCAGTTAATATCCTGGAGGCGAGCCGATAAGAATACCACAGTTTTGTTCTGAAGGTACTTGGCACCACAAAATACATATCGGGGGGAAAAGAAGATACACCTGAAACCACCCAAGTCCACCCCGATGTCACATGTTGAAAATCCATTTGATATATGTCAAATCCAAGGATTGCATGGGGAAAGGGATGGCCGGTTGTTATCGGACTAATCAGTAGGTGCGGACACTAACAGATCTCCCTAGATCCACCTGTATCTAGAACAAAACAGGACAGGACATGACTCTTTCCCTAAGTTATGACCATTGAATTAGCTAGTAGGGAGGAACAAGTAACATACCTTTGTATCGCTTCCTAGCATCTCTGTTGCTCCCGCTTCGCTCCGGTGCTCTTGTGAGGTCAAGAACAAGACAACACAAACCAACCAAAGTGAAGATAGAAAAATATATTCAACTATCAACTTATGTGTATGATCAAGGAATTACACAATAAAGTAAGAATGACTTTATGGGAAAAGGACATGCCACTGTATCATATCAATCGAAAGTAGAAGATACAACCTGATCACCTTGATGTCGCAAGATTCCTTTCGGTGGCTCTTGGCTCCAACACACACACACACACTTGCTCGATCCTTGTATGAAGAAGATCCAATTCCTCTTGATATACTTGCTAGAGTCTCCAAGCTCCTATTCAAGCTAGGTCCTTCACACAATGCTTTCACCAATTCTCCAATGAATCTTGCTTAACCTTTTCCATGAGAATTCCATCAATATATAAGAGAGGATGAGATGGTTACTTGGATAAGAATGATCCCACAATATCAGGGAAACCAGTACAAAGATAACCATTTGAATGCCAACCCATTCTTCTAGAAGATTCCATTCTAGAACCATCGAGACTTCATCTTTTTCCAAGCTTTAGAACAAGTTTTCACCCTATCTATGTAGCATAGTGCGAGAAGTTTGCACCCTAGCTGAAGGCAGCCTGCAAGAATGGGTCATTCTCGCACCCTAGGATATTAGCAACCTACGAATTCTCTTCAAAAGTATGTTTTCTGGGAAGAGATGAATGTCACTTTTCTCAGGAGAAAGTTCTTATGAGGAGCCTGAGTACACCATCATCAATACACCATCAAGATTGACCAAAATCATGGGTAACACCGGTCAAATCACTTCATGCTACTCGTTCACGTACTTTTCGTCCATGTGATTCTAGGCGAGCGCTGCCAGATGACCAAATCGAATGGCTCATCATTCAGAATAGATTGGCCGAGCGTGAAAAATTGTTGTACCTGTAAGTACTTTGTCAGTAATTAATGATTAGAACTTGATGGCTACGGTCTTTCAAAATATGGATGACATTGCTTTGTTTTTGGCAATCGACACTTCATTCGTAAACGGGGTAATTACAAACTGGATCAACTTCCTAATTTCCATGAAATTAAGGGAAATAAACTTATGTTTTTTGAAAAACTGGGAAAATGGACAAAGCATACCAAGTAGCCTCCAGTGAACCAGGATTTTCAACGAATATGACAAATTCATCATGGAAGAAGAAAGAGAAGCTGGTTGCACGAATCCTAGCAACGAAATTTCATACAAATCCCGTGGGAGAGCTAGGAGTAGATAAAGTGGTCAGATTGAACCCCATCGTGAAAGATTTAATCATCAACGGATACGCAGGTAAGCACCATACGCGACTTGTCAAGAGGAAGCGGAGGAAACGTCAGAAGACAAAGGTAAAAGATGAGGTGGTTGAAAGCGTTGGAGAAAATCAACCTGCTTGGCTTGACACTTTGAAGGAATAAATTGCTAATCTGAAATAGTCTTCAAGATAAGTTTAGTATGTTTCAGAGAATTTTGTAATGATGTAAACATGTGGCATTCAAAGTGAAAATCTCAAATTTGTCAGTTTTTTTTATAACGCTCCCTATTAAATAGGAGGACAGTTATTGTACGTTACTCCTTTTTTGTAACCGATGTTTATTTTGGGACTGTGGGGTAGTTGATTCGTTTTGAATCCCGGATGTAACTTATCTATATAATATTCCTAAGATGAATAAAAATAGGACTAACAGGAAGGGGACCTGCCCTTGTAGTAGGATAACATTGTAAGTTCCTGGAGCTAAATTGAATATACAATGAAGAAGCGTTTGGACTTTTTTATGAAAAGATTCTAATGGTTGTGATATGAGTTATGTTTCTCCATAGTATGTATTTCTTGTGTCTCTAATTCCCATATTACATTATCTTCTGTTTAAATCGAAGAGTCAAAGGTCTGGAATTCATATTATGATGCTCTCGACTTAAGATATTTAAACTATGTGATTCTCTTCCTAGCTAATTCAAAATTCATTCCAATAATGCTCTTATGCAATTAATTGTTTTTCCTTTTCTTCTTTCACCCTGCAAATTTCAATTTATAAACTTAGATTCATTGCCTCATTTATCCTTTCTCCTCTGGATATTTCAAATGGCATGCCATTGTTTTATTCACTTTTGACTCCATATCCCTGCGTGTTTCCTCCCCTCTTAGCCAACAGATTTTATAAAAACCCCCAAAGCCAACCAAATCTAGCCATTGATTGCCAAATATATATCAAGTGACACGAGAGAGCCCTCTCTGAGTTGGGCAGGCTAGTGCTTCAGCTCTAAAGTAGGTTGAAATAGTTACCTTTGTCATTTGTCTATCATTTGGAAAAAATTTACAGAGTGATAACATAATACAAGAGGAGAAATAACAAAAGACATCATGTCCATGCAACTGAAGATGATGAACCACCCAAGAAGTTAACTAAAGAAGAGATTGAATATTATGTTTTGTTTTCTGCCCTCTCAGGATCTGTGACATATGGAGAGGATACTTGGCTCATAGATAGTGGTGCCTCTAAGCACATGACAGGTCAGAAAGACATTCTCTCTAGCCTTACAGAAAAGAAATTCCCCCAGAAATGTTCACTTGGATATGATTATTAATACCCTATCAAAGGAATGGGAGAATCCACCTACAAAATTGATTCATTAACTCCGATGAGAATGAAGGATGTACTCTATGTACTAGGGTTGAAAAAGAACTTACTTTCTATCTCAACCCTAGATAATAAAGGTTTCAGGGATTCATTCATAGATGGTGAATTTCTTATGTGGTCTAAAGGAAAAACTATAGAAGATGCAATTGTTATTGGAACAAAATAAGGTGGTTTGTACAATTTAAAAGGTCACTCAAATGTAGCCTTGACTCACTCTAATGAAAGTCCTTGTGAACTTTGGCATAGAATAATAGCTCACATCAACTACAAATCCTTACCATATGTAAGCAAGGTAGTTACAGGTTTACTAGAATTGAAAGTTGATCATGAAGGTGTATGCAAGGGATGAACATAAAGAATCATTTTCCAAAGAGTGACAGTAAGGCAAAAGGAATCTTGGAACTTGTCCACTCATATGTATGTGGCCCAATTCCATCAACCTCTCTAAGCGGGTATGTATACTATGTATCCTTTATTGATGATTACCCTCGTAATACTTGGGTTTATTTCTTGAAATCAAAATATGAAGTACTTGGAAAGTTCAAGGAATTCAAATCCTTGGTAGAAAACCTCTCCGAAAGGAAAATCAAGATGCTCAGGTCAGACAATGGAGGAGAGTACACTTCAAATAAATTTGGAATCTTTTGCAGAGATGTTGGGATTAAGAGGGATCTCACCACTCCCTATAATCCTCAACAAAATGGTGTAGTAGAAAGAAAGAATAGAATAATTATGGAAGTAGTAAAGACTATGATTCCTGATAAAGATATTCCAATGCACTTATGGGCTGAAGCAACAAGAACAACAATATATGTCCAAAACATATTAGCCCATAGTGTGCTTGGATTCAAAAATCCCGAAGAAATGTTCGCCAGAAAGAAGCCATAAGTAATCCATCTCAAAATATTTGGTTGTCTAGTATTTTTACACATTCCAAAAGAAAAGAGAACTAAGTTGGATCCTTCAGGAAAGAAGGGAATATTTGTTAGATATTGTGAGGTCTCTAAGGCCTTCAAAATTTACATACCAAGTTACCATCATATTGATATCAGTGGAGATGTAACCTTTCATGAAGATGCAACACTCAAAAGATCAAGGAAATGCCAGCTTTAAGAACTATATGAAGAAGAGCCTGTAGCTCCTAGAGTTGCAGAACCCATGAAGGAAGTTATAGTTACCTCTGATGATGAGATTCCAGAAGATCATGATATGATAGAATCTCAAGAACCTCCCCGCATGATGATATCTCACAAAAGAAAGCTATCTTGGGAAAGAGAACTTATTCAAGATGCAGAGAAGTATGGTGCCCCACAAGGAACTATGAGACAAAGCAAGAAACCTAAGCCATTCTCCACCTATATGGCCTTGATGTGTGATCTCATAGAAAAGAAACCTACTTGCTTTGAGAAATTCATTCAGAAGAAAGCATGGATGGACGCCATGATGTCACCTTGAGCATGTGATAGTTTGACAGGGCAATTGGCACGTGTGGCATGATTGGGAGGCCCAAAGAGGGCCAACGTTTTTCCCTTTGGTGTTGCATTTTCCCTAAAAAGGGATAACGTCTCCCTCAGTGGGGCTTGACGTCTTACTTTTGCTCAGTTAGGGTTTTAAAGTAAACATTTAATGTAAAACAATATTACTTTGATATTCTGGCCTTGTCGACCATTTTATGACCTAAAAAGTAAATTAGGTCATTAATACACTATATATTGAGGAGTTTTAGCCTCATTTTATCATAACACATCACTCACTCATTAGTGAGGTCTGATTTTAGTGCCCTACTTGGGTATTTTTTCTAGTTTAGTGAGACACACTTGTTGAAGGAAGGAATTTCTTGGCATTTTATGGTTTTTCTCTTGAAGGAAGGTGTTACAAATAGGGTTTGCATGGTTATTTCTTAAAGAATTGTAAGTATTTTTCTGCAAAAATTCTTGATTGAATGGTTGTAGTCTTATTTTCTTACATGTATTTATAATTTTCTGAATCAAAACCCTAGGTGACAAGCACACAAGTAGGTCCTCATCTCATGTCCCCTAATAGAGAAATTTCAGCCATTGAAGAAGGAAGAGACAGCCTAGCAATAGCTACACTCTCATTTCTTCTTCTCCCTAAGCTAGTCGTACTTTCCAGAACTCAAGAAGGAGGAGACGTCCTAGGCCTAGGTTATATACACCTAGGGTTGTTTTTCTTCTAGGGTTTGGTGATAGAGCCTTGTTATAGCAACACTCTCCCTCACTACACTCCCTTGTCTTGATTTATCTTTCATGCTAGCTGTTTTTGCCAAGTTAACCTAAGGAAGGAGGGGAGAGCACGAGGCCTTGCTTTAGCAACACCGGAGTGAGCCTCTCTCCCCTAGGGATTTAATTCTGGGGCCCTGCCATAGCAACGCTTCAGAACGTTTCCTTCTAGTCCTTAGCCATCCTCCTTCAACCATTGCGTCCTCTATTAAATTGACTCCATTATCCCAAAGGCACTGATCTTAGATCTCCAATGTTGAAGTGAAAGTGATCAAACAACTCTCAAACTCTTTTCTAAATTGAAACCCTAACTAACTGTTAACCCTAAGTTGCTGACGTCACACCTGAATATTTCATCTTTATGCAACAACGTCTTGTTTTAAGAGCCATTGAATGATGGTTTAGGCATTAATTGATGGTGTGTTGATTTGTTACATTGAATGCCATGTCATTTCAGTATCTGTTGAAGAAGTGATATTATTTGCATTGCTATATTGATAAACATTAACTTCGTCAATATTTATTGCCATAATTGCTTATTTAAATATTAGATAGTCTTATGAAGTACTAACCCATTGAATTATAGCTTGCATATATTGGTTCGTTGTTGCTTTGTTCCGGGCAGGTGTTCTCCTTTGGGGCTTCACTTCATTATTGGTTGTTTAGTCAGGACTATCTATTTTGGTGGTGACCTGTGAAGGGGGAACTTTACCTTTGTCCTTTTAACTTTTGCCTCTTCAAAACTCTAGGTTTCCAGGGGCGCCTCCCCTGGGCTTGACCTCCCTAAAAAGAAAGAACCTCCCCATCATGGTGACATTGGGTGGGATAGGTTCATGTTACGCCAGTTTGACCTCCATCTTACAACCATTTGACCTAGCTACAAACTGTGCGATAACATTTTGGCGCCGCTACTAGGGAACACTGAGTCAATTCTCCTCAGACGACAAATCTTTTCGGTAAGCCTTGCCTCAGAGCCTTTTCTTACAAGCTTACCTGGCGACTCCACTAGGGTGTTTTCCCTTTTCTTTGATGATTTCAAGCAAATCATTTGGCCACTCCATAAATAGCTAATGATGACCCATAGTGGGCGTCAATATATACTTTCTTCTACTACTATGACCTCCACACATCCTGTCACCCCTGTAAGTTCTCCCAAATGGTCTCATAAAGAACTCTTTTCTCCTTTAATCTTACCTAACACCTAAGGGGGGTTACATGATCTACCCAAGAAGGTTGAGTCATAGATACCTAAGTTTTCAAGGGAAGATGGATCCTATGGCAACTCTCATTGGACCGACTTCTGTGATGCATTCCAGTTTCACCAATCCAAACAATAACACCCTGATGTCTTTTTAAGGCTCTTTGTGAGCTCACTCACTGGAAGTGCCAGAAGATGGATTAACAAACTCCCGAAAGGAAGCATCAAAACCCCTGAAGATCTTGAACAAGCCTTCAAGAAAGATTGGTATAAAAAAGAAAGCATGGATTCCCTTTACTCTCAATACACTGATATTTGCAAAGCCTCTAGCGAGGGAATTAGGAATTTCAATGATAGGTTCAACCTTATACTCAAGAAGATCATGCCTAGTTTCTTAGAAGAAGCTGTCCTCCAACACTACTTGAACTTGTTGGAAGGAGTTTTGCAGTTTACTCTCAAAGATCGGTCACCCTCGACTCTAGAAGAAGCACAAGATTTTTCTTGCCAGATTGAGAAGAACTTTGAGTTCGAAGACTACATCCATCAAGTCAATCTCTCATGTAATAATTCCCCAGGGAATCTAGTGACGAGGATATCATCGAAGCTGAACCTAAGTTCACGGAAATTCTTGAGGTAAAACTCATGCCTCCCAAAAGGAAATGGAACAAAACTTTCTCAAACATGAACAATGTTCTAAATGTCTCAAGACAACATGAACCATCCGAGGATTTGGGCATGGCCACTCATAAAAAACCTAACTTTGAAGATTCCTTGTTTGTCTTGAACATACTGATGTTAGAAAATCAAGATATGAGTGAACCTGGATTTGAGTATTTTGACCAAACCAATAGGGATCCAGAAACCAGGTCTAAAGACCCCCGAGTGCATAATGGAACCAACTTAGACATTAGTATGTCCTGTATCTTGCAAAGGGTTAAAAGAATTCACGAAATTGTTCATTTTTTGACAAAGCAAGGCCCGGATGACCAATTATCTTTTGAGGGGACTCCAACACTATTACAAATTAGCCAGTTTCAACAAGATGAGCAAACAACCTCTTTATCATTAATGGATGATCTTCGACCTAGTGATTACAAATCGATGGATCCATGCTTGTTTCAAGATTGCCCCACTTTTCCCTTGACAGGAGAAGACACAGATTGGGGTGATTATCCCAACGATGCCTCTAATACCTCTAAATATTCAGACGAAGATGTCTATTCAGTACAGAGAGTAAGTAATATCATTGAGTGTAACGAAGATGTTTTCAAAGACATAGAAGTTCCAAGCACCATCATTGTGGATGAAAACCCTTGGTGTTTTCAATGCAGTGAAGCACATTGGGAACATGAGTGTCCTTACAGTAATGGTGGCCATCAACAAGTAAACAATATAAACCACTTCATAGAAGGCCCTCAAATAAATATCACCGTTGAAGAGCATCAAGAGGCCATAAAAGAAGCAGTCAGGTCCTCCAGAATAGCGGTAATAAACAAACTAGACCAGGAATCAAAAGAAAAGATAAAGAAACAAGAGTTCCAGGTGTATAGAAGAAAGAAGTTGAACCAACTTGTCGCTGACCAAACAAAAAACCCACCTGTGGATGTAATCTTTCCTAAAACATCCAATACTGAAAGGGTTAACCTGACTTTTGACCTTGAAGGGGCATTATCCAAGATGTTTGTAATCATTCCTTTGAGAGAAGTCATCGAGGTACCATCTATCAAAGAGCATTTTGACAACTTTTTCCAAGGGTCATATGGACCATTGAAAGATGGAACTATTGGTCATATCCAGAATGTACCTGTAACTACAACTTATGTGCAAGAGCCCAGTGATTCCATCAAAGATGACAAAGCACGTGACAAAACCAGGAAGACTCCTCATAAATATTCTCCAGAAGATACGCCTTTTTCAAAGGAGGAAAATTCTAATTAGATTAAATGGATCAAGAAAGAGGAATACCAACAAATCCTGGACGAGTTCAAAGGTCAGGAATCAAAGACTGCGAAAATACTAAAGAAGGTGGAAGATGATGTACGAATCCGTCCTTCGCAGCAGGAAATGTTTATAGCAGAATCCCACCCACCTCCCTCTACACAATACACCAGGGTTGTTCAAGGAACGATCAATTTCAGAGTCAGAGAGTACAAGGAGGGGGATGTGGTTTGGATGTGGGATGCCAATAAAGGGAAGCCTACTAATATCAAAGGAAACAATCATTTTTTTCTTGGCCCTTTTAAGTTCGGAAGAAAGTCAGTTAATGACTCTTATTACATGTCTACACTGGAGGGATGAAGGCGCAAAGTGCCCATCGGCGGGCACCTCCTCAAACCCCACCAGGATGGGGTAACTTGACTTCATAGGTAAGTACAGGTAAGTAGGCATTTTTCGTGTATTATACCATTTTCATTTCATGTTACTTTTCTTCCACATTTGCATTGTTNTATATATATATATATATATATATGTATGTATGTATGTATGTATGTATGTATGTATGTATGTATGTATGTATGTATGTATGTATGTATGTATGTATGTATGTATGTATGTTGGGGTGGCATTACTACCCCATTTTGTTACTGATGCCCCTATCGAGTTTGAGCAGGTATGCAGGTTATGCCAGAGATGTTGAGGTTCTCATGCACTCTACGATGAGAACATGTCCCCGAGTTGGAGCCAGATGTTATCCCTGATTTTTAGGGATAACCAGGAGATCATGTCTCGAGGCCCACAGGTCCTAGACATGGAGTACCGAGAGCAAGATTGACCTGAGCATGGCCCTGGAGGGCCCATTCTTTTCTTCTTCCATCATATTTATCTTGTTAGTAGTAGCAACATCCATCACCATTGGCTTGGTCTTGTATCAGAAGAGGTTCTTGCTCCATGAGGTAATTGGTCCAGGTATAATGGTATGTGTCACTTTTGATCATTGAAACCTTTAAATATATGCATCTGATTCCTTTTATCTCTAACAACTG
>ML826003.1:26617-36995 GCA_009831015.1 Picea engelmannii | reverse complement strand
GAAGGTGTTACAACTAGGGTTTGCATGGTTATTTCTTAAAGAATTGTAAGTATTTTTCTGCAAAAATTCTTGATTGAATGGTTGTAGTCTTATTTTCTTACATGTATTTATAATTTGCTGAATCAAAACCCTAGGTGACAAGCACACAACTAGGTCCTTGTCTCATGTCCCCTAATAGAGAAATTTTCATCCATTGAAGAAGGAAGAGAGAGCCTAGCCATAGCTACACTCTCATTTCTTCTTCTCCCTGAGCTAGTCGTACTTTCCAGAAGTCAAGAAGGAGGAGACGTCCTAGGCCTAGCTTATCTACACCTAGGGCCGTTTTTCTTCTACGGTTTGGTGATAGAGCCTTGCTATAGAAACACTCTCCCTCACTACACTCCCTTGTCTTGATTTATCTTTCATGCTAGTCATTTTTTCCAAGTTAACCTAAGGAAGGAGGAGAGAGCACGAGGCCTTGCTTTAGCAACACCGGAGTGATCCTCTCTCCCCTAGGGATTTGATTTTGGGTCCCTGCCATAGCAATGCTTCAGAAATTTTCCTTCTAATCCTTAGGCGTCCTCCTTCAACCCTTGTGTCCTCTATTAAATTGACTCCATTAGCCCAAAGGCAATGATCTTAGACCTCCAATGTTGAAGTGAAAGTGATCAAACAACTCTCAAACTCTTTTCTAAATTGAAACCCTAACTAACTGCTAACCCTAAGTTGCTGATGTCACACCTGAATATTTCATCTTTATGCAACAACGTCTTGTTTTAAGAGCCATTGAATGGTGGTTTAGGCATTAATTGATGGTGTGTTGATTTGTTACATTGAATGCCATGTCATTTCAGTATCTATTGAAGAAGTGATATTATTTGCATTGCTATATTGATAAACATTGACTTCGTCAATATTTATTGCCATAATTGTTTATTTAAATATTAGATAGTCTTATGAAGTACTAACCCATTGAATTATATCTTGCATATATTGGTTCATTGTTGCTTTGTTCCGGGTAGGTGTTCTCCTTTGGGGCTTCACTTCATTATTGGCTGTTTATCCAGGACTATCTGTTTTGGTAGTGACCTGTGAAGGGGGAACTTTACCTTTGTCCTTTTAACTTTTGCCTCTTCAAAACTCCAGGTTGCCAAGGACACCTCCCCTGGGCCTGACCTCCCTAAAGAGAAAGAACCTCCCCATCGTGGTCACATTGGGTGTGTTAGGTTCCTGTTACGTCAGTTTGAACTCCATCTTACAACTATTTGACCTAGCTACAAACTGCGCGATAACAATCACCATATGCTTGCATTTCTTGGTTGTTGAGGACTAGTTGTAGGTGTATTTCTTTGAGTCAAGTGCTCAACGGTGGACTTCATTAAACGTCTAGACGAGGTAGGCATTTTATCTTGTCTTGATACCATATTTTTTTATATAGCATACTTGAGATTAGATTTGATTTCTGTAGTCATTTCCGTCTGTTGTGGTTTACCCCTAGCCATAGAGATATTTTCCTCGTAACAGAATTGGCGACCATACTCGGGAGTGAATCTTCTTTTTCTGGGTTTGGAGAGTTTTACTCCTTTGATTGCTCTCGTTTATATTGCATTTTTTGTCATCTTATTGCTTGAAAACCTTTGTTCATTCTGGGTCTGAGTTTCTTATCTTTCCCCTTAGCCTGGATGTGTTTTAACACATATGCGCAGGTTTTTTCCTCACAGTCGTGTACATACAAGAGTTTTCCTCATGCAAGAGGCGTATATACGTGCTTTTCTTCTGGATAGTCGCGTACATCACCCTTTGTTGCTTGGTAGCTGGGTTTGATGATTGTTGGTTGGGTTTTGATGATTGTTGAGTCTTCTTAGGTCTCTGTTATGACTGTTAAGTGTCTGTGGAATGACATGAAACCTTTCTTTGGATAAATTTTTGGGTGGTGCCTTTCTCATCATCTTTTTCATTTGATTGTCCTTGCATCTTGGGATGGGCGTTTTCTCCTTAATATCCTAATTGGTTTGTCTCTGTTTACATAAAATAGAGTCTTTATATCAAGTTGTTGTTCAGCCCTTGCATTTTCATCCCTTTATATTGAAAATACAAAAATATTAGGCATTTTGCATTGATGGAATTTGATTTTTAGGTCTTTATCATTGATCTTAGCACATGTAAAGAAAGATTGCACCTTATTTAGAATTGTAGAACTGAATTGAAAATTACATTTTGAAAAGCATATCATTTATTGGGAATTGAAGTTAGGACTTTGCATTGTATTCATATTCATTTATTTCACTTGCTGAGTCATAACATCATTAGTTTCATGACCGCACCTTTTTGAGTAAGCAAGGCCACTAAAATTAATGGTATAATTTAAAATTGATTAGTAACGATTTTATTTTCTAGGGTGCAAAAACTAGCCTAGGATTTAGAGAATTGGAATAGGATTTTGTGAGTAAACTTCTCCAAGGCTATTAAATCAATATATGTTTCTGACTAAGGGAGTGGAGAAATCCCTTGTATAATCAGAGTTAAGCACGAGGTCGCGTGAGGTTGGTTGAAGGGATATCCCCCTGATAACTTCTTAGTTTTAGATATATTTCTGGGGATCTATTCGTATATGGGGATCTTGCTAGTACCCTTACCTCTGTGAAAGGAGATGCTTTCAAGGTTTCAGGCTTTGTTACCCTGCCCATATGGTGGACCTGACTTACGACTATTCGCCTGTGCATCAGTTATATCATGGTTTCTTAGTTGCTTGACTTAGGTACAACATAGGTTACTTGCAAGTACTGACTACCCTCTTCATGGAACCTATTCACATGGGGTAAACATATATCCTCACTTGAATAATCCCTATCACGATTTTGTCTCTTCGCAAACATCTGCTTCAGTGATGATGCCTGTACAAACTTCTATGGGTCAGTTAGGCGGAGGATACTACCTTTCCAGACATGGACAAGGTGTAAACCAAGATCCTTCCTGGCCTACAATGTCTCAAAATCAATCTTTCCCGGGACCTTGGTCTCAAATGCCACAAATCACCACCTCTACTAGTCCAGTCACTACAAGTCATACTGGAATTCCATCACCAACCTCTGCTAGTCATGTTGGGGATTGGTTGACAACCTCTGCAAGTCATGTTGAAGGCCAACAACCAACCGTTGCAATTCATGCTGGGGGAATCACTCTAGTTTCCATGAGTCATCCCGACATCAAACCTCCGTACATCATGTGGGAGATGAATCTCCAGCCTCTACCAGCCACGTTGAGAGCATGTCACAAGCCATTGTGAATGATGCTGAAGGAATTCATACAATTGAGAAGCCTAGATGTGTAAGATGTAATCCCAAGTTCCTTTTCTGGATTTGCGAAGGAGATCAACTTACTCATTTGTGCCCTATCACTACTGGGATACTAGAAGCATGGTCCTCACCTAGGGGCCCTTCAGGTTCTGATTCGTCTTTGGTTTTCCATCACTTCGTTTCTCATTTGATTGACACGACATTCATGCCGATCCAATCATCACCTGACCACACTCCTATTTTTGAGGGCGATGTGTCTCTTGGCCTTGTTGTCACACATCCTATTCAACCAACGGTTGAACAAGTGGTCATACTGATGAAATCTCTAGTCAATTTGACTCTTATTTTGGAGGGTGATGTGTCCTTCAACCATGTCATTATCATTTCTAGTACTGCACCTTCTGAACAAGAGAGAGTTTTACTCTCCCCGAGTGCTCTCCCTCCAAGTCTTGAAGAGGTTCCCTTTAACTAGGATGGTCTTGTGGGGTATCCAATTCCTCCTCCTATGCCTTTTAAAGTAAGAGACGTTATCTGATATATTGTGGAGAAGGTAACCTCCGCTAGTACTTTATCCTCCTCGACTTTGAGAGATTTGGGTTTTCATAAGCTTGTGTCAGCTATTCGTAAGTTACTAACCTTTCATAGAAATATTGCACGGGAGCCTTGGCCTCCCCCATGACATGCCGCCTAGAACCCCCCCAACGAGTCTGATTTAAGCTCTTTTTCGAATTGTCTAAAAAAGTGAAAAGATTTGAGAGTGAATTTTTCCCTTGCACACTCGTTAATTATATTTGAAAGGTCACGGGTTTGATTTAAGATATTTTCTGACTCATTTTCAAAAAGCGAAAAGATTGTCGAGTGAACTTGTCTCTTTCACACTAGTAAATTGGATTTGAAAGGACGTCTATTTGGTGCAAGTTTATCCCTTTTTCAAACCAAGTAGACTAATATTATGAAAAAGGACATTTTTTTGGCGTTAAGTTGTAATTGCATCTCATGCCCTTGCTTGTAGTATTGAGCCTATTTCCGATTCTCACTTTTGCATTATAAGCCGTTTACCTCAGCAATTTGCATCCTCAACCAAGCAAAGCCTTCTTTATATCCTTTAGAGCTTGAAACCCTATACCTAGGAGGAAACATTCCCCCGAGTGTCCATCTCCCACATGCACCTACTTTCATTGAGCATAGGTATGTTCCACTGCTGGAACTAGTTTTGCTTACTTGCGACACTCGTTTCCTCCTCTGTATCATAGAATTCATTTGACTATGAAAAAACAAAAAAGACGGGTGGAAAGGGAATATTACCTTATATTGGCAGCAGTCGTGTCGCCTTTGAACATAGCACAAAATTTTTGAGTCACTTTGTCATCAAAATTTTGGGTTTAGCATGACCTTAGGAAGCTAAGCTCATTACAGAGAGTTTACTCCCCTGATTAGTTACTCTTCCAGTCTCTATGGAGAGTTTGATTGATGCCTCCTGCATCTCAAAGTTTCATCATTGAGTCTATGTTGCCAGAGTCTTCCATATGTCTCTCATGCTATTGTTTAAAGGATGTCTATCAACCTGCATCGTCCATTCCTCAAAAATCTTGACTTTGCATGTTGGCCATACCCTAAGTCTGTCTTAGAATCACATGAAGTTGTAGTCCTATAATGCACCTTGGTCCTACTTTCATCATTGGTAGGTAACCTTGAACCCAAAAATTGACATTTCATCATTGGTCGTTGACTAGGTGGTTTCCCTTGTGTTCGACGACAAGACATCTATTCACACATTGGGATTCATGTAGTGTCTTGGATGCCATTAGCCCTATTGGTGGTTTCCTCTCCCTTTTCAAATCTATTCCTTATTGGTTGCTATTCAAAGGGTCTTTTCCGTGTAACGCTTGAATCTGACACAAGCGATTTCCTCCAAATCATCAACACGGTTTGTGAACATGTTCTTCATCCAATTTCCTCCAAATCATCAAGCCCCTGCTTTTTACCTCGTGATGAATGATAAGAGATGCCTTAATGCTCTCCTTTCAATGAGTCTCCTTCCATCGAATTCATCTCATCTATTCTGGAGACGAGACCTAGAGTCCTATGAGTACCTAGAGGCTTATAGTCATTAGTGGCAGGTTCTCCCTCCATCGACAGTTGGGAATACATCAGTGTCTCTTGATCGATGGATTCTTCAAGTGTTCGACCCTAAAAATTATATTCACACTTGTAAGAATGTACTCGGTGCCTTGATACCTACTTTCATTATCGGTAGGCTGTCTCGTGTTTGTTAATGAAATACCTTAATGATCGGTAATCAAACAATGTCTCATTGTGTTCAACCAAAACTCCTTTATTCACATGATGTAGACTTGCACCTTTGGCAGATCGTGTAGAAGAATTGAAGACATCAGTCACAACTTTCCTGATTTGTTGCTACCTTTCATTGGACCAATACCTATGTGACTTCAGTGATCATGGGAGATCAGATTGTACTCCATTGTATACATATATCTTCATATTGATTTTGAGACTGGTTTTGCTGGGCCTTGTTCGTGACTATGACAGCCTCTGGCATGTAGCCACCTTTGTATTTCCTATTCATGGCCATGGACAACTGTTTGGTATATTTTCAGATGGATCTATAGTGTAATTCAAATGGGTAGCCATGTGTGCAAAGTCAGTATAGATTGTAATATTCTCATGAGCAACTAGTTCGTCCAGCTGGGTCTCCATTACTCCACTTCTGGGTATTATAATGTATTTCAGCCATCACAGATACTCCTCGGACCTCACACATTAGGGGGCATCTGTTATAGCAAGATTTGCCTCACCTTATGCAAATTTTCTCAAAAGACCTTGTTCCATTTCCCTATGCAGACTTGAAGTCCCTTTTTGCAAATCCCAAAGCTAAAAAAATTATTTTTCCACATAAATGCACCCTACCTATTGTACAACATGCGTATACACATGTTGAACCACTACAACCTGCGTACATCTGGATTTGTGCCCAAAATTAAAAAATGGTGTCAGGTTTCCATGTCATGTCATGAGATCCATGATCCTTGGCCTTCCATATACTGGAAACATTCCGAATAGGCCCTACAGTTCCACTTGAATGCTATAAATGGGCCAAATCCAAGCTATGGAAAAAGAGGAGAAGAATTCAACTTTGAGAGCAAAGTTACTCCGGAGAAATTATTCACTTCATATTGAGTCTACATCCCTTTGTCCTTTAAGTCTGAACACATTGTTCAACCCCCAAGCTCTTCCCTACTTGAATGAGAACTTCATTGTCTCTCTTATATGAGCTTGCCTTTGGTGGAGGATTGAAGTGGTGGAAGCCCAGTTGGAAGGAGCTTATTTTCTCAGTTCCGAACCGTGCCGACACAAACGTTTGTAATTCATTCACTTTTGTTGATTACATTTTAATAGAAATATTCTTTTCTTGTCCAATTAATATCTTGCAAATATTTGAATTGTTATTCCATGGGTGTATTTCTTATTAATGTTGATGGATTATGCTATTGAATGTGATAACATTATATATTATCACCATATACTTGTGTTTCTTGGTTGTTGAGGACTAGTTGCAGGTGTAATGGTTTGCATCAAGTGCTCAACGATGGACTTCATCAAACGTCTGGACGAGGTAGGCCTTTCTTCTTGTCTTGATAGAATATTCGTTTATATAGAATACATGAGATTAGATTTGATTTATGAAGTCATTTCCATCTGTTGTGGTTTACCCCTAGCCATAGAGAGATTTTCCTCGTAACAAGTTTGGGATTTACCAAGAGTAAATCAGATCCTAACCTTTAATTCAAGGTTATGAATGATGAGCCAGTTATATTAGTACTATATGTGGATGATTTATTCCTGACTAGAGAAGAAAATATCATCATAGATTGCAAGAAGAAGCTTGTTGCAGAGTTTGAGATTAAATACCTAGGCCTGATGCATTATTTCTTAGGTCTTGAAGTTTGGTAGAGGCCAGAGAAGATATTCCTTAACCAAGGGAAGTATGCAGTTGAAATACTAAATAGATTTGACATGTTGGAATGTAAATCCATGAACACACCCATGGAAATGAATTTGAAGCTCCTAGTTGATACTTCATTAGAGTTGGTTGATGATACTCTATACATATATATTATTGGTTCATTGATGTATCTGATGAATACCAGGCCAAATATATGCTTTGTTGTGAACACCTTGAGTCGGTATCTAGTGGAGCCTAGACGTGTTCACCTTGTAGCTGCGAAGAATGTGATGAGATACCTTAAGGGTATGTTGGATTATGGTCTCTGCTATACTGGAGATCATGACTTCAGGCTGTGTGGTTATATTGATTCATATTGGGCTAGAAGTTCTTCAAACAGGAAGAGCACTTCGAGATTTTGTTTCAGTTTGGGTTCAACCATGACTTCATGGTAAAGCAGGAAGCAATCTAGTATTACTCTCAGCATGAAAAAAGAAGAGTACATTGCAACATGTTCCGCCATTTGTGAATCCATATGGCTTCAAAAGTTGTTAACGTGTTTGTTCGATATGGAGATGGAAGCCACCCTGATTCTATGTGATAACCAAAGTTGTATAAATATGACGGAGAACCCAGTGTTCCATGATAAGTCGAAGCACATAGAGATCCGATATCAATACATTTGTGATATGGTGCAAAGGGGAGATGTAAAGATCCAATATGTTGGCAGAGATGAGAAGGTTGCAAATGTGTTGACCAAGCCTCTATCTCATGTGAATTTTTAGTACTTCTGAGACAAGCTTGGTGTTGTTCGAAATGACCTCCCTCGAAATGGGGAGTGATGTTGATGATACTATGGTATCCTGACCAACAACGGGTAACTATGTTAGGATTTTATATCCTATGGGATTGATCATCCCTGGGAAGATCCCAAAGGTCTAGTAAGGATGGTCTATCAGAGTACCTATGCATGTTTATGCCAACTGTGGTTAGTAGTGGTAGCTCCGCTAGGATTTTATATCGTAGGGAATCTTATGATTCCTAGGAAGATCCTGAAGGTCCAGTAAGGATGGTCTGTCAGAGTACCATGGGGTAGCTTGTTAGGATTTTATATCCTAAGGAATGTTATTATTCTTGGGAAGATCCCGAAGTTCCAGTAAGGACAGTCTGTTAGAGTATCACAAATGTTGTTGTTGATGCACCTGCCTCATTCTATTGTCATATGTTGATGATGTTATTGTTTTAGCTTCGTGTTGTTGATGATGTTGTATGAGCCTTGTGTTGTTGATGATGTTGTATCCACTTCATGTTGTTAGTGATGTTGATGTTCAACTTCATGCTGCTGATGATGATGATGTTACTCCAGCTCCATGTTGTAGACGATGATGATATTGATGATGAGAAAAAATTCCGATGATTTATAGATGTGCCAGTCAATGTTCCAAATGCTGACGATGATGTTTCCCTCTCCTTCTCTTGATGATGTTGTATTGGGTCATGTCAATAGAATACCCTTCTCATTAAGGGGGAGTGTTGAAATATTGTAACTTCGAAGAATATTCTAATTGTTTGAGTTATTATCTTATAGATCAAATCCCCTTTTGTGGATTGATCATATCGGGTCTTGTATAATATCAAATCCCCTTTTGTGGATTGGTCAAACTACATTTGTATGGTGGTATTTTTAAAGTTGCCCCCTAGTGCTTATAAAGTGGTTTTAACCACTTCTAGAAGAAGTTGGCCCCACTAAGTGAAGAGACATAACCCTAGCACCTCCTAAGCTAGTATTTATATGTGAGGATGGTGCCTCACTTGTTCACTCTCACACTCACTCATCTAGCATGAATATCTTGAAGGTAGTTCCAGTTGCAGGAGGAAGGAGAAGAGAGACGCATGCTCAATCTTAGTTTATTCTTGGTATTTTGGTCTTAGTCTTGGCATTGTATTGACAATCTATTATTGAGGAATTTTTGTTGGGTTTTCTCCCCCATGAGGGTTTCCCAGGATAAAATGCTTCATACCTTGTGATTGTGTTTCCTTCAGTGATCCTCTGTATTCCATTGTTTTGGAAATGCATTGAATGCTCATGTAATTTTGAAATAACCTAATAACAACATTAAAAACTTAACATATCCTACATGAAACTCAAACCATTTTCCAAATACCTTTGAAGTGGATCAACATTGTTATTATAACTTATATGTGCATGTTATGGAATAACACCTAATTGCATCATAATTTAGGTTATTCACCCAATATGGAGACCACATGTCATGAAGCATTTGCATGAAACAAAAAAGAATGTTTGAGATTGATTAAAATTATAGCATGCTAATACTTACCTAAGTCATGTAGTCAAACAAAACTTTGATAAAACAAATATGTGAGTCTTTTCCATACCATGGAATCAGAAAAATATTATATACCATCAACTAATTGAGGTCAAATTTGCTATTACAAGGAAGCTTTGGTATTCCCATTTTATTATTTAGAGTTCATATTAGGAGTGCATTTTAATCATTTAATACATAAGCATTTGTGTTATTAGTTTTGTTATTCACTCTTCACCATTTCCATTGACTTTGCTTCCTTCCATTTACAGGGTTAACAACTAGCACATGCCTCAAGTTAACACACCAATTTTATGCACATCAATTACGTTGAAGTTTTGGGTTACATTGAAAGTGTTTACACCTTGTTTGGGGGTGCTTCATGCAATTTGGGGTTCATAGTGTTTTGACTACCCTTGGTTGTGATGTGATGGACATACACATTGAAGATAACTCACTCATGGATTGATATGCCTTGACTTGATGCTTATGTGGAACACTTATGAGGTTGGAGACCTATATGAATTAGTGACTTCTTCATGGAGCACACACATGGAGAGTTTGTTTGCTTGTTTGGGAGGATGACCCACTCAAAGGAGGAACAATGGGAATATTATAGGAGGGTGTTGATCCCAATATAACATGGGGACACTTTGGTGCTTGTAGTGAGGCTTGTACTTGAATCAAGAATGCTTCCATTCAAGAGTAACCATGTTGGTGTGGTGGACCCAGAGGTACACATGGATTAGAAGGGATCATTGGAGGCCTTTGGAAGGGGAGTGTTGGACATTTCTTAAGGAGCACTCACC
>ML826003.1:8909-20445 GCA_009831015.1 Picea engelmannii | reverse complement strand
TATATATATATATATATATATATATATATATATATATATATATATATATATATGTAGTGGTTTTATTGTTACATATGGTTGTAACCATATGTTAATACACGGAATATAGTTTTAACTCCCCTGCGGACTTATGTGTTCGTCACATTACATTGAATTCAACCAGGGTTGAGGGCTTAGGCCCTTGGCCCTTTGAAACCTCATTTAATACACCACATGACTTCAAATAAAACTCATTCCATGTATAGGTTAAGATTCATGGGATGGCATGATGGTAGTGGAGGATTGGTAAAGATTATGGAGGTCGCGAGTTCGAACCCCGCCAACTCCATAATTTTTGGTAAACACTAACCAATATAGACCAATGGGAGGCTACCACGTGGAATTTTCTCATTGGCTCCCTTTTTACTCTATATTCCACATCTCATCAGATGATTGGTCCAACTGTATTGTACGAACTTTCCTAGTCACCTTTCCAACTAGACATGCCATGTCACCTACATGCCATGTGTCACCTTATGAGGCCACCACATCACTTGTACGGTCATGTGCCACATCACCTGTATGATCATGTGACACATCACATGTACGATCATGTGCCACACCAACCATAACTTTTGCATACAAACTCTGTTTGAGGCACTTTTTGCACCGTTGGAAAGCTATCACCGAGCTCTTCGAGATGATTTAATTTTATTGGTCATTTAAGATGATCAAAATTTGAGCTTTTATGGATCCTCCTGCACCTCTGTGAGCATTCTGGATCCTCCTGGACCTCTATGAACGTTCCTTAGATCCTCCTGGATCAAAGAGCTAGAGAAAATTGGTCTCTTTTATTGTACTCTTATTCATTATAATATATTGAGTGCTATCACTAGTAAATTTGGGTCATTTTGCGACAGCTCTTTTGACGCTCTTGCGACATTATGTCATGGATATTGTGACAAATCTTGGGTCTCCCAAATGTCGCTTCATGTGCCATGGAAAGTGCGATGAACCTAAAACAACATCACAAGCGTGACGAAACTAGGAAGTTGTCACACAAGCAACAAATAAGAGATACCGTCGCATGAGCGACAAAGAAGGGGTATCGTCGCCAAAGTGACAAAGTAGGGAAATCGTCGCAAGAGCAACAATATAGGGAGATTGTCGCATGAGAGACAAGGTAGGGAGGTTGTTGCAAGAGCGACAGGTTAGGGGGATCGTCGCAAGAGAGAAAAAGTAGGGATATCATCGCAAGAGAGACAATAAAGGGATATTGTCACACGAGCGACAAGGTAGGGTGATTGTCGCAAGAGCGACAAGTTAGGGAGATTGTTGCATGAGTGACAAGTTAGCGAGATCGTCACAAGAGAGACAAGATGAAGAATCTTGCGACGAATCAACTATCCAAGGGCTCATTGCAAGAGCAACGACTTCAAGGAATTTTGCGACGAAATTGCTATACAATCGACGAAATTTTTTCATCGATTGTATATTAATTTCGTCGCAAAATTCCTTGAAGTCATCGCTCTTGCGACAAGCTATATTTATTTAAAAAAAAAAAGAGTTTGATGTCCTTATTCACAGTATGTTGATCATTGCTTTATTCACAGTATGTTGAGCCAATTATAAAAGGATTTTTGAGCAAAAAAAATTGCCAAACATCAATAACATTTATTAATAAAAATTCACTAATAAAACACAAGTACAATATTGAACTACAATATACCCTAAGAAATACTAAACCATATAAAAAACTATATACAGTAAAAATAGTTAACAACCAAGCATTTAAAAATAGTGGTGTTTTTAAGCACAAGGAGGGAAATGTTCTCTAATTTACAATGGTGCCATTAGTCATTTTGTTGTACTTATGATACTAGCGCACAACTTCTTTCTCTATTTTCACCGTTTAGATTTTTTAACCTATGTTTTTATATGAATCTGAAAATCGATTTGATTTTTCAAATCTGATATGAAAGACAACAATGCCAATTCTATCTTCTAGGCATCCGAATTTTACACAACTTGTGTACTAAAGTGGATGAATGATGAGACAATAGTTTGAAAAGTCAAAGATATTATTTTCTGATGTTAGTTTCCTTTCCTGTTTCCTGAGACTTCCCCATTTCCTTGAGTTTCCCACATTTTGTGTTGTTTTCTGTAAGATGTCTATCCCATGTTTCCTCCTTTGGGTGGGTTCCATTTACAATTCAAGGACACTGACAGTTGCAAATTTTAAATTTATATCTGGCAGGGCACATGGAGAACAAAGGCACAATATTCTATTTAACTATCCAAATTATGAATCAACAGTTGCACACAAAGAAAAAGAAATCCTTTTACATAACTCATCACTCTTGTCAATGACAGGTCGGGAATATTTTGGCACATGAAAAGTCTTTTAAGGAGACACAGAGGTTTTAATTCAAATAAAAAGGATTATGCACTTTGATTTCATGATCAAATATGTCATCTAATATTATCAAGGGGTTATCCATCGATACTTTTACCTGCTAATCCTCAGAGGATGTCATTCATGCCAAAAAACTTCAAAATCCAAACAAATTTAAGATGTATAAAACTTAACAACCCTGAATGTTTCCTCCTCCGAATGGGTTCCATTTACAATTCAAGGACAATTAACACTCGCAGATTAAAAAGATAATTTCCACAAAAATGCAAATTTTCAGTTTAAATATGTCTAGGGACATGAAGAACAAAGGCACGATATTCTATTTTATTTTTAACTGTCCAGATGATGAATAACAATTTCTCACAAAGAAAATGCAAGCCTTTTCCAGAACTCATCACTTTTGTAGATGACAGGTTGGGAATCTTTTGGCACATTCAAAGTCTTTTAACGAGGTTTAAATTCAAAGAAAAAGAGTTATGCACTTTTCTTTCAATGATAAAATATATCATCTAATATTATAAAGGGTTATCCATCAGTACTTTTACCTGCCAATCCTCAGAGGCTGGCATTGAAATATGCCAAAAATCTTCAGAATCCAAACAAATTTAATATGTCTAAAACTTAAAATCCCTGAATGTAAAATGTCCACTGATCAAAAGAAAAGAAAAAAGCACCCATAACAATAAGAGCATAGGCTTAATGAACTTGTGTTATAAGTGCCTAATGTCGATATGGTTCAAGGTAAAAGACAAAGTCCAAATCCAGATCCTTGAGAGTTGTTGTTTCTTCAATTTCAACTTTGTCTGTTGAGCGACCTTGAGATGAACCTTTTAGATCAAAGCGTCTATGTATGTGTAGCTTTGAGCAGAACATATTACCTATAACTATAACATGGACCTGTTCAATTTCCCATTTCAATTTATTAGAGATGATATTTCAACTTTTTTATTTTTTATTTTTTTTAAGTAAAAAAGGGGAGAATTCTTCTATTCAATCCATGAAAGTGCAAGTAATACATTGATTTACGGATGGGAAAGACCCCTCGGAAAGAGAACAGGGGATCATTGAAACTAGCCTATGCTAAAAGAGAGCTCCATAGAGCATGTGGGCAAAGCAAGAAGAGAACATTACAATACAAGGAGAAAGGACCAGATCACTGTGTTGATTGGTGAGGATCCTTTCTACCTTTTTTTTTGCGAACATCAATCCAACCAGAGGAGCTGGTAGGCTCAATAGTCTTTACCACTAAAGCCAGGTGGTTAGAGGAAGTGCCATAATCTTGAGCTGCTGAATTCAGTTGTGTTTCTTTGTCGCTGTCCGAGTTGTCTGATTCGTGAGGTCGCTTCTGAGTTACTGGGAGCGATGCGGTGATCATGATTGTGTCAACTGTCTCCCCTTTTTCATGAGGTGGGTGCAAGGACTTAATTGCGAGATTTGAAATCATGACTTCTGAATCTTCAGGCTTTTGAATCGAGGCTGCAGGCTAGTTTTTTGGGTTGAGAGTTGGCTGTTGAGAGAAAGAAGGGGTCTGCAAGGGAAATGAGGAAGGCGAAGGCATTGGAGCAGCTTTGTGATGTTGCTTGTTGTCGGGGGAAGGGTTCGGGCGGCTTTTGTGAGATTTTGGTCCTTTCCAACCATTGGCTCTTTTCCGTGCTCCAGAAGTTGAGGGAGGGGTGGGGGAAAGAGAACAAGTTGCCTGGAGGTGCCCTGTTTGCTGACAGAAGCGGCATCTGAAGGCGGTGTTCTCATAATCGACCATCTGTATGAAAGCGTATCCATCACCCCAATCTATGAGAATCCGATCCGGAAGCCCTTGACTGAGGTCAATTTCAACGCAGATGCGGGCGAAGGTGACGAATCCTTTTGGTATTCTGTCTGTGTCTATCTTGATAAATCTACCCAATGCATTTCCCAGGGTGGGTAAAAAGGATGAAGAATAAAAATGCAGGGGTAGATTGGGTAGTCTTACTCAGACCGGTGTAGTCATGGCTGTCATGGTCAGTGGGTTGAAATCCAGGAACCATCGTTGCATGGAGAGACCAGATCTGCCCCAGAACCAAGGACCTTGTTCTAGCACGCGTTGACATTCGGCTTTTGTGGAGAAGTTGACGATGAAGAACCCCTTGGAGCAGAAGAACAACTCATGACCCTCCGACCAGGTCTTGTTAACCCATTCCTTTAGCGCAGGGGCCGAGGGCCAAAGTCCGTTGAAGCGGCAAATGAGGGCTTTGGCCTGGTAGATATAGGCATAGCCGTAGACTTGGGGGTCTTCGACTTCTGCTGTTGGAGGTTCTGCGCACTGCTCCACAATGAAGGCAGCTCCAAAGGGCTCCTTTGCTTTTGAAGCTTCGACCTTGAGCCCCGTAGGAGCAGAAGTCCCTGATTTCACGGCCTGCTTGTAAGAGCTTGGATGAGTGGCTGAGGTCGCTCCTCCATGCAACCGAGAAGTGAGAAAAATGGTTGCATTTTTTAGATTTCCGTAGTCCCGTAGCAGAGAGCCATCTGCAAGCTGTCGGCCTTCGAAGATTAGTCGTTGGAATCCAGGCGGAGTCCCTGTAGCTTGGTGTATTTGGGTTTTGAGCTCAAAAACAGAGTCTGAGTCTTGAACCTGCAAGCAAAGAGAAGATCCGGCAATGGTATTTATAAAAAGGGGGAAGTTTGTCGTGATCTCGGAGCTAGTCTTGCTGCAATGTTCAGAATGAATCCTCGCTCTTGCATTGCTCTTCAATAGATTTCTGCACCAGAGCATAGGCGGATAGTCCCCCAAAAGTCGAAGATCCCCGAGGTCTCTGCTATTTGAATGGCTTCCAGTCTTTAGGTTAAGACGGCGGCGGCGGTGGCTAGGGTTTAGTACTCGCTGGTTCGCCTCAACCCTGCAAAAGACCTCCGCTTCCTTCTCCCTGTTAGGGATCTATTTCCTTCGCATAACCCTCACGCCGTCGCTCCGCGATCTCGTGGGATCTGGCGCGTCCGTCTGAAAAATGGCTGAGGAAGAAGAAATGTAAGAGAAAGAGGAAGAAACGGGGCCGGATCCTTCAGATCTAAGCGCCACAATCGCGAGCTGCCTCTACAAATCGAAGGTAGGGGTGGCCGAACCCTCCAAGTCGCCAGAATGTTGCTTTGCGTTCCATTCGCCGCCTATGGTTTCTCTAGTGGCGGGATTTATGATAGAAAGGCGTTTTCCTTTGAGAGGGGCTCTCCATTTGTCGCCTATGAAAAGCTGCCGAACGGGTACTTTGCTCGCCATGACCGTCCACGATGATATTTCAACTTTACAAGGACTTGAAAAGACAGTTTTTCATTGGGTGATACTATAATACATGGTCTTAGAGACAACTACTGCAACGAGAATATTTTTAAATACTCTAGACCTTGAAAACAAATCTTATTCATAGAATTTGCAAAGATCTATATATAGTTAAACCTAAAATATTGAAATGTTATCATGGACAATAAGGATAATCATATGCCATTGCATGTAGAACAAGAAACCTAATAAAGTACCTTATTCCCTCTAGCTAGCTTGACAACATGTAGGCCAAAAAATTTAGTAATCAGAGTGCTTTCATAGGTACGAACATGATTATAATAATTTGGTAGCATGCGAAGAAGTACTTGTAAATTGGTTGCATGAGCATGTCAAATAAGATAAGATAATTTTATTTATGTCCAATAGATGACCACAATAGTAGGTCAAAGGGACTAAAAGAGTACCACCATTGTAATACATAGTGGGACTTCCGTAGCAGCTCCTAGATCTAAACTAACAATAATAAGTAAAGAGATAACCCACTTTACCAAATTACTCAATGTTTAATAAAGTATGGACGTGTGATAATAAAATGTAGAAAATTACTCAATGACCAAAATATAAAAAGGATATTAGCAACTAGAATTTTTCGTAACTAGATATTAGCAACTAGAATGGTTTGTGAGTCTTGTTTTTGGCTTGGAGCGTGCCTTTTCCATTGCTCGGACTCAGTGACGGGAGAAACCAAGAACATCGCCAATGGAATATGTTGAGGAGGAGATTCCAGAGGAACCCATCCAGGTTCCTCCAAAATCCATCCTCTTCACAGTGTCGAATGATTGGCATCCCCCCAGCCATAATCCAACAAGCACAAGAGCCCCATCCGCCATGGAAGGGGCCACATGTATAATTGAGGAGGAATTCCCAGAGGAATTCCTCCATCATGACTCTGCTTCCTCAATTCAGAACATGGACAGCCAAGTCGGGACAATGGCAGAGGAGGTCAAGGCGGTGGAGGCTATGGACACCTTGGGTGCCAATGTGGAGGGCCACCTAGTCTTAGCACCTCCACCACTTGGGATTCAGAGGGACGCACTGGATTGCAGGGAGGAGACATACTTAGTAGAGAATGGATATTCCTCTCCCTTGCAACAATGTATATATATGGGATATCACCTTCACAGTATCAACAGTTGCATGAGCGATGATGGATGGAGAGTGGTTGACCAACAGTTTGAGGAGTTACTCCCGATTGTACCTGATGATTGGGGTTCAATGATGATTACATGCGAGTATTTACCATGGGTACCGATGGATGAAAATTTGGTTGAATCCTTGGGATTGACCAAAGCAGATGATATATGCCAGTCCTACATTTGGTTATAGATGTTTCTGTTAGCCCTTCCCAACACTTTCATCATTGACAACAACATAGGGGGAGATATACAACAGTACGGGATATGGAGAGTTGATAGGTTGAGACCACCTGATAGGAGTTCCTTTATTGCATGTAGAGGGACATGGGTGGATCATCAGAGACAAACAATTGAGACCTTGGGTGTGATGGTGGGCATCATATGCCATTGGATAGCATATATCTCAGAGGGAGACAAAGATTCAGATTCTCATGAGGGTGAGCATGGAGGGATTCCGATAGTTATTAGTATGACACATGAGCAGTTAGTGGGGATTTGAAGTGATGAACTTCCAATTTTTCCATGGGATCTGGGAGTCCATTTGGTTAGTAGGGTGTTTCATCTTATGATGGTCTAGGTTGCGCTAGAGGGAAACATACTTCACCCTTTGATGATTTTGAGAGGGCTTGTAGGGGCTTGTCCTATGAAATGAAACAAGTTCTCCCTATTAATACTCATGGTTGAGTATGGAGATGGTTGGGAAAATGTTACTTCCACAGAGTTACTTTTACAGGTGCAGCTCCTTGAGAGAAGGTCTGGTTTCCACAGGTATTTTAGCATGAGGATCCAGGAGTGGGGGATCCAATATGTATATCGTGAGCAGGCAGTCATGATCAGAGTAGTGCAAATTCAACATGGTGATATTGGGAAGAGACTAGCATGGGACTCGGGGATTGCAGGGATGGGAATTTCATTGACTAATGGAGGTGATTGGATCCTTGTAGGGGAAAGTCACTTTTAATTTCCATTGAGCTTCAGTATTGAGGGGAGCACATCCCTTGAGGTTGATTCATGGAGGTATTGCAGTACCTCACTATGGAAGCAACATGTTTAGTTGGTGGATACCTTGTTGGTCTTCGTATGGACTTGGAGGATAGACTCATTCTGGGTTGAGGCCATGTGTCATTTGCAGGAGACTCATGGTGTTGATATGATACAAGATTATGCTTCACAAGGTATTACAGTTCACGTCTTGATATGGGATCCAGTGGGTAGAGTGCGTGATAGTTCAACTTTGGATGGAGCCTACTAAGTGTCCCATAGGTGGACATGGGACCCCGGTATTATATATGGATTGATTCAGTTATTGCTCGAGGACAAGCAATTTTCTAGTAGGGAGGACTGTAATGTCCCCACTTTGAGACATCATTATATTTCATAGTGTTATGATGACCAAAGTAGCCAGGTGGAGGTTATAGAGAGTACATGAGATATTGATGGGTTTTTTGGGGTTCTACTTGCATCACTCATCTTATTTATGTTGGACAACTGAGAGGGGGGGGGGGTGAATCAGTTGTTACTGTGCTTAAACAATTATGCTTCTTTTAAACTCTTTGCAGAAATACTGAATGATGATCACAATAATGCAGGGAAATAAACAATGGCACTTTCAACATCATTCACATATATGAGAAACACAGAGACAGATATTTCCCAAAGAAACCCATACAGGGTAAAAACCTCTTTTTCTTTATATGATAAGTAATAGTTACATTCTTTACATTATCATACATATGAGCACCAACTCATAATGAGGTTACAACCTCAGTTTTGCAAGCTGCTACTTGCTGAGAGCACCAAATCTCTTTTTTCTCTAGCACCCACCAGAAGGAAGCACCAACTCCCTGGTTTCTCTAGCACCAACTAGAAGGAAGCACCAACTCCCTGTGTTCAAGCACCCACTTGAACCTTTGAGGACACCAGTCCTCCCTAGCACCTCCCAACCACCCTGAATAATATAAATCTTTGCTACTGAAACTTATTACAGTGATATAATGTTCAACAATGGCTTACCAGACTCATCACTGTTCTGCAGCATTTCGTTGCTCTTTCTGCCTTACTGCCTTCCTGCACACATGATTTGTGCTATCTGTTCTTCTACTCTTTATGCTCTGTGCACCATGTCCATTCAATGCACAGATCCTCTTCTGTTCAATTCAGCTGTTGCACTCTCCTCCTTCTTCACACATGAATCACCTTCAACAACAACAACCACAGCAAACTCCAACATCAACAACAACCCCATCTCTTCTCTGTACCATGTATTTATAGCTTTTGTGCACCTTGTGCATGCAATGTTCACAATGCCTCTGCATGCTGACTCCGCACCGATATCCTCCACCTCTCGAGTGCTCTGCGTGATCATCACGACTCTTCAACTTCTCTGGCAGTTTTCCCACGGGTTCAGCATCACTGGATGTTATGCTGGGATTCCTCAACCTCTCTGGCAGTTGAGACTCTTTGTCTTCTCTGTGACCAGTCGAGCTATCCTTCTCTGTTTCAGTTACAGGCCCTAATGCCCATCTAGTTGTCAATCCCTTCTAAGAATAGTCTTCCTTCACTGAATGAAGCTTGGAGACTCTTCATCTCCTCTGGCGATCACACAGAGGTCTCTTCGAATTCTCTAACAGATGCCATCAATGGTTTCTGGCAGTTTCACTGTGTCGTGCAACAGTAGCCCTCTGATCTTGTTCAAATTCACCTGCACCATTGGATTGAATCCATGGGATCTTGTATTCATTTCGGCATTTCGGCATTTGGCAAATATGTGTTGAGTGTCTCGACACTTTATTATGCGATCTCTGAAGTTCTGATATAGAACTTTTCTGCACTAGCTCCTTCCCCAATATGACTATGGTCATAACCAAGCGCCTATGCAAAAAGCGCTTTTCGCGAATTCGCGTTTCGTGAATCTGGAGATGAGGCATCTCGACTTTCCAAGTCACGATC
This sequence comes from Picea engelmannii, assembly GCA_009831015.1. Lineage (NCBI taxonomy): Eukaryota > Viridiplantae > Streptophyta > Pinopsida > Pinales > Pinaceae > Picea > Picea engelmannii. Next base: position 10,655 of record ML826003.1, on the reverse strand, counting down.
TCCGAGACCCCGAAATGGAGCTTATCTGGACTGACTCCTTCCCTTCTCGTGACCAAGGGTTGTGACCACAACCTTATGCATAAGACGCTTTTGCGATCTCACATCTCGTTGTTCCTTAGGTGGAGGTTCTCGTCACTCCAAGTTACGATGGGCGAGACTTCGAGATGGAGCCCAGATCAACGGTCCTCGTTCTTGGTGATCTGACGGTCCTGATCTCTTCGTGAATTTGCATCTCACAGTTCCTATGATGAAGGGTCTCATCATTCCAAGTCACGATAGCCGAGACTCCGAGATGGAGTCAGATCAACAGTTAAGATCAAACCTTGATCTGATGGCTAAGATCAAACCCCATTCCTTTGACTTTCCAGTCAATGACATGATGATCTTTCACCACGTGTTCTATGGACCGAATGGTTTAGATCTTGTTGTGATTTATACACTTCACAGGCCTTCTTCATGCTTGATCAACGGTCCACATTCTTTGGTGATTTGACGGTCAAGATCTTTTTGTGAATTCGCATATCGCAATTTTGACATTCCTGTGGTGAATGTTCTTGATGCTTCCAACTCCCGATCCCTAAAACTCCGAAAAGGTGTAAACCTGTTGATGTCACACGTGTCAAGTACCTGCCATGTGTCACCTTGATTTGTGACTTACATGTGCTTGAAATGTTGAATCAGTCTGACACTTGTCATTACCTGGTTGTGCCACGTGTTCCTAGCTGACGTGGTTTGCTGACGTGAGTCGGATCAACGGTCCAGATCTTATCTTGATCTGACGACTGCGATTAAATCGCAATATCGCATATCGCAATTTCAGGATTCCTGATGTTAATAATCTTTGACATGTTTGACTCGCGATCATCGAAACTCCGACATGGACTGGGATCAACGGTCTAGATTCAACCTCAATCTGACGGCTCAGATTAAGTCACGATTTTGCATATCGTGATTACGCCTGCTTCTCCTTGTTATACTTTAAAAGGTGTGAAGGTTCTCCTTGATCTAGCGATGGTCGGGTCCTGTGCTTGGATCTAACGTCTGAGATCTGTCCTCCTGTTCAACGCTCGAAATGCTTCTCGGGCCTTTGATCATTTTATCAATGTTGTGTTGCCTTCGATCATTCGATCTTCCTGGACTTATCTTCTATTTGCCTACTGATCATCGCTGTTGTACTCAAGCCATCATCAGTGCTGTACTTTCCATCAATGACAAGCATATGCTGCCTGTTAAACATTTTCCAACAATCTCCCCCTTTGGCATTGATGGCAACTAAGGCACCCAAATTCTTTTCTCCCCCTTTGACATCAATGTCAAAGAAGAGGCATGCTCCCCCTGAGCTATTGCAGTAATTTTAGGAGGCATTAGATATTCAAACAATACAAATCTCCCCCTAACAAGATGGACTCTTTTAGGTGTGAAACGAAATGACACCCAACTTCTGTCTGAGATATTCAAATGATGTCTTGGCTAGGGGCTTAGTAAAGATGTCTGCAATTTGTTCTGTAGTGGGAATCTAATGCACCTAGACAATCTGATTGGTGACTTTCTCTCTCAGAAAATGATATTTTATGGGAATATGTTTTGTCTTAGAGTGGAAGATAGGATTTTTAGACACACTGATGGCACTAGTGTTATCACAATGAATTGGGATCGATGCAGTGTATTTTACCTCTAAGTCTGCAAGTGTCTGAATCATCCATAATACCTGAGTGCAATAGGTAGCAACAACAATGTACTCTGCCT
>ML826002.1:47687-69949 GCA_009831015.1 Picea engelmannii | reverse complement strand
AAACTTAGGGAAATTTAATTAAAAATTAATTAATTAAAAAAAACTAACTTAGACTCGACGGAATTCCGCGAAACTTTCTAAGATGTCTTGCATGGTCATTGACAATGATTCCGTATAATAGTTACCAAAACATAAGCCCACTAGAACGTCGTTCACCACTTTGGAGGAATTATTGCAAGTGTGAGGGAAAAACTCCAGGGAAATCAATAACGCTGAAAAGCCCAACTGATAACCTGAGGATAAAAAACCCTCGGTGAAAGGAACTCTCCCAGTGAACCGATCCCAAGGTAACTGACCTAGACATGACTCATACAGACCTATTACGTTATTAACCCACGCAGGGGTGCGGAAATTCCAATTACAAAAATAAGTGTTGGGGCCAAACATGCCCTGTAGAACCAAAGTCTTCGACAACATGAGCATCTGACGATGCATCTCTTCATGGCACGAGTTGACCACCGGTGCTAAATGGGCGATCAACACACCCCTTTAGGATTGAAACCATCTTTGGACTAGTTTCTCTTTGTTGATTTTTCATAAGCTCTTGTGTATTTGGGGCATAGCAAAGGAGGTCTTGGTCTATTTGTGGATAGCTATAACGTGACATTGTACTGGTTGAAGGAATCTACACTGAAGAATTGGTTGTTGGGTTTTCTCCCTCGCAAGGGTTTCCCAGCATATATCTTGTGTTTTGTGATTGTTTATCTTTCAATGATCCTATTACATGCAATTGTTAATGAATATTAAAGAAGATAACTGTAACTTCTAAAATAATAAAACTCTTTTGCAACGAGTTCAACACTTTGCAGACTCTTTATCTAGCAGGGACCATTACCCTTATCTTTCCTATTTCTCCTTGGAGGCCATATCCACTACTAGTATCTTTGGTCAAGCTCGATGTTAGTTTGTTGATTTTTGGAGACCATCTGTCATCTTCAGTCGATTGGTATCTAGATCAACTGCTTCCCTCTTTTCAGATGGTCTCTTGATCCCCTCAATTGACACCTATCGAACAGACAAGAGTTGAATAGGATCATCAGAGAGGACATCATCGGGAAATTTATTCATGTTACTTGGGTCAATCCAACAAGTAGGTAATCCCTAAGATGGCCTTTTATGCAGAGCACTTTCTGGATTTGAGAGATGGCCTTATTATTTTCAATCCCCCTACACACTTTGGCATTGGATGCATGCCCTCTAGATCCCTCTCAGACAGTTTTGAGATCCCTCTCAAGAAATTTCAAGTTGGCTCTCATCATCTTCAAGTCGAAACCGACCACCACAATCACTCTAGGGGATAGGATCTACTAGCTCTACCATCTTCATGAGACCCAAACAGAGAAGCACTTCATTTTCAAGTGTCCCATCTACTATGAGATTAGAGGACAATTTTACTTCCTTTTCAGGGAGTCTCGAAACACTCTATCGATATTTTTCCATTGCCCAAACCAAATATGCTTGGCACTATATATGAGGGAGGCCCTTAGGTTTAGTTCTTGCTCACTCCGCCCACTCCAGACTAAACTGAACCCCACCTAAACAATTACAGATTTCTTCCCGATGCTTCCAACAAACAAAGGTACCAAGAGGAAAATGAATAATAATACTACAATAGTCATCAGATTAGTGAGAACCCAGGAAGCCCTCCATGCTCAACCAATGAGACCCTTACGATCTTGTCGCCTCAAATCTCGAGACAGCTCATATCGCACCTACAGTCAGAATACTTCTTCCAAGGCTCAACTACAGGGTATTTCATGCAAAGAGCATGACATACCTTAAATCATATCTTCTTGCTCTCCCAAATCCTCTAACCAATCATCTATCAAGAGTATCTTCCTTTCAGCCTTGAATGATAGGAGAGATATCATCAAAGGATTTTCATCTCCCCCAGGCAAGACATCCATGCTAGACATCTTGAATAATACTACAAAAATCATCAGATTAGTGAGAACCTGGGAGGCCATCCATGCGCAACCAATGAGACACTTACGATCTTGTCACCTCAAATCTCGAGACAGCTCACACCACACCTACAGTCAAGATACTTCTTCCAAGGCTTGACTACAGGGTATTACATGCAGAGAGCATGACATACCTTAAACCATATCTTCTTGCTCTCCCAAATCCTCTAACCAATCATCTATTAAGAGTATTTTCCCTTTGGCCTTAAATGATTGGAGAGATATCATTAGGGGATGTTCATCTCCACCGGGAAAGACATCCGCCCTTGGAGATTCAATGTCTTTGGTCTTTGGTTTTCCGCATTACTTGCACATAGCTGCATTATCACTCTATTTCCCCAATCCATGTTATTAGGTTTTACACTTTTGATCTTCTCTACATAGGATGGATTTGATTTTATCATTTCATGTTTTCTCTAGGAGTGGCATTTTGTACTCCCACTTTGTATTCTCTTACTAACGTACTTAAAAGTCCCATTGATCTATTTATGGTCATTTGTTGGACATTAATAAAATTATCTTATCTCATCTTATCTTATCTATCTCAGATCCATAACCTTGCCTTTATTTTATAGAGATGATTCAAAATTAGATCTAATTCCTAGATCTGTGGATATACATGAGGATGAGGTAGCATGCTCCAAGGAAAAAGTTCAAATTCCCTTAGGATCTGTGTAATGTCCCCAATTTTGGACATCATTATATTGTAGAGTATTATGCCAACCAGAGTAGCCAGATGGGGGTGGCAGCGAGTTACGGAGATGTTGAGGGGTTTTACGGAGATGTTGAGGGGTTTATTGGGCCCGACTGGCATCATTCATCATATTTCATCATCAGGATCCATTATGCACAACTTGGCTTTGGTTCCGTTGCATTTCGACGCTTTCCGTAATACTTGGAAAAACCTCTTAGTGTAATAGCTCATCGGAATCGAGAGGAAGAGCACTACAAGATAGGATGATGAGAAGTGACTTTCAATGGCCGGAGAAGCCATAAGGAGGGATAAATCACTTTTTGGAGGTAAAATGGTTAATTAATTAATTAAAGTGATTTAATTAAGAAATAATAAAATAAAGTAAAAGTCACTCGGAGAGAAAAGGTGAACAAGGGGTATAAAAGAGAGATAGGGGCCTCTATTCTCTCATTATGTTGATTATCAATTTGATGTCTGGCTTCTTGCTAGAGAGCCCATGCACTTGGGGGTTTTGAGGGTTTTGACTGAACAAACCCTAGAGATCAGCTCGGTGGTGAAAGATCCCACCCAACCTGGTCCAAGCTTGGTCACGGAGGTGAAAGATCCCTCCCTCACCATTCTACATCAGTTCTATCTCAGTTACAGGTGGATTCTACAGCAACTACAGGTTCAGAGAGAGACATTGCGCATCAATGAGGGTTCCCAGCAGAAGGGCGCACTTGAGGAGCTAGTGCCATTCGATTTGGAGGAGTGGAGGAGTTTCAGGGGTCCACACCCATTGGAATTTGATTACTGGGCCTAGGACGCCTTCCTTAGCGATTTTGGAGGAGTTCTATCCAGCATATCTTTATTCGTGAGCTAGCACGAGTTCTACAGGAGGAGGGGTGCACTTGTCTTAGAGATATTATTGGTTGGGAGGTGTTCTAGTTGAGCTACAGCTTAGAGACTTCCCATATCTTCTTGCCATCATCAGATCTATCTTCTCTCAGAGTTTTGGGAGGGTTTGAGGCCATCATAAAGGAGGTCATACTTTCCTTGGGTTGTTCCATTCATGAAGTACGCATTCAGCTAGAGAGGGTATCACATGCAGCAAAAGGTATTAGTTGGGCTTGGGTGTTACTTGGTCTACAGCTTGGAGAGGCTTTGGAAGCCTGGATCTTCATCTATCTTGTGTCTTGGAGGCTTTATCAACCATACACTCTATTCTCTTATATGTATTTCAGATCTGCTCCATTTTGTATGAGGTCAGCTATATATGAATAATAAATCAAATCTGAGGTATTTGTGGTTATTTCTTGTGTTGTTGATCTTGTATCTTGTTGAGTATATGCCATTGTTATATCTACGTCATTTACTTGCTGCAAACACTCAAACAAACCATAATATTAAACCCTAGCACAACTCAAGAAGACAAATCTGCAAAGTGTTTGAAAAAATACCTCAACCAGAAAAACACATAAAACGCCATAAAAACTCAATGTTCCAATCAGATTGGGTTGGGAACATTACAATCTGCACCCGAACTAAAAGTCGAACTCGAAAATAGATAAATTGATAAAAATAATATTGAACTAAACTTAGCACTCTATCTACTTTAATTGGAGGTTAAGGATAAGGATAACTTTATCCTATCCATATCCTATCTAAAGCTAGCACATGCATGCATGCGCCCTTACTGTTAGAAGCCAAATTTAGTGTTGCACCCTCTAGTCTTCTTAATGCCCACCCTCATTTACAAACCTGGATTAATGTTGTATGGATCTACTGCTGCTATAACATAAGGTGCCCAAAACTGTTGTACATGCTCCAACCTGTAGAAGACTATTGGAGGTACACACTCTACTCCCTCTTACTGAGGAAAGTGTTCTCCACCACACCACGCTAGTCTTTGAACATCTTGAACTTCTCTTTTGCGAGGGGCTTAGTTAAGATATCAGCAAGTTGTTGATCTATTGGAATGTACTGTAGAACAACAACTCCCTTCTAAACCATGTCTATGATGAAGTGGTACTTAATATATGCTTGGATCGATCATGAATTACTAGATTTTCAGAGAATTTGATACAACTTTGATTGTCACAGTAAATCACGGCAATGTCCAAAGTCTAATGTACCAATTCTATGCATAACTTGCGAAGCCAGATAGCTTCACAACTAGCAAAACTAGATACCACATATTTTTTCTTTGTTGAATTGAGTGCCACAGAAGTCCACCTTTTGTTGAACTAGGAAATCACACCTAAACCTAAATTGAAGCAACATCCTAAAGTACTCCTATCATTAGCACTACCTACCCAATCAAAATCTGAAAAAGAATGTACCACCAACTCTCCATCACTAACATACCTCGGTCCAAAATGCATTGTGCCCTTCAAATACCAAAGCATGTGTTTTACAACAACCAAAATGAACCTCTGAAATACCCCAGTTTTGAGCTCCCATATTAATAATGTATTTTGTGTATTTGATGAAAGGCTAGAGTGCCTAAACAATTAAAAGAGGTTGGAGTGCCTAAGAAACGTGATACTTTGATCGTTGCAAATAATAAAATACATCACTGGTTACAAGACGGACAAGGACAAAGTTATAGGGGGCTATGATTCCACGAGAGAGGGGGATAAAAGGGCTAAGACCTTATATTATATCTCTATTTACCCATCTTATAATTTTGGAGAGAAATAAGTAGTTACATGAGCTTCTTGGGGAAATGGCCATGTGGATCTTGATTCCAAGAAAATATATAAACCTTTCCTTTGGGCTATTGGGGGGGTTCATTTTTCCTCATCCATTGTTCGACCTTCCTCATTCATGGTAGCTCATTGATTATTCCTCATTCTTGTTCTTGTCCTTGGTTGGAACATGGGGAACAAACTGCTAAGGAAAGAAGCCATTGTTGTTGGTTGTAATAACTGTTGGTGTTTTCCAGCCATGAAATAGTGCCCGTATGCCTAAGGTGCACTAGCATGTGCTAAACTTGGTTCACAACTGCGAGTCTTGAGAGTCCCAACATGGAGATTCTTGACCAGATGCATTGGAGCCCTATAAGGAGATGGACAGCCTGAGAGACTGCATGGTAGAGAAGGGGGTCCATTCTCTTGGGTTGTGCGAGCTAGAGAGAAGAGAGCTGGTGTACTTTGGATTTTTTTGTGTTGAGAAACCTGTGAGAGTTTGAATGCTAATTGGTTTGGGAATTTCAGTGTCGCCCTGGAACCGTCCTTGTGGATTCATAGCCCTGGCTCGGGGGTGACCTATTGTTGAGACTTGGAACAGCAGCGTTTAAGGTTGGGTGGAACGCTCTTCGTCTGCAGCCAGTTGGTGATTGGTTTTCTTTAAGATAAGTGCTCTCTGTCATGGTTTCCTTTGCTTGTGTCTTGTGTATTTATTTCCGTTGTGTATTTAATATTAACTCTGAGATATGAATCTTTAATATGCATGCTACTGGTTATTATTGTGCATGTCTAGTATGTTGTAGCATGAATCTTGATTATTGCATGTCTGTCTTCCATGCATCTTTATCAATTAATTGTTATAAGAAATCAAAATCAATTCTTGAGATGAAATTTTAAAGTAGTGTGGCCTAACCTAGTGGCTAGGTATGTTACAAATTGGTATCAGAGCGTTCTTAGAGAGCGTTTTGGGGTAGCGTGGCCCAACCTGGTGGTTGGGTATGTTACAACCTCCTTGCGCTACACCATGTACTGACTCAAGGTGTTGACTACAAAACAAATGTCAAGACTAGTATTTACCAAATACATGAGGGTACCTATCAATTGCTAGTACACAGAAGGATCAATCAAATTTGAATCAGAATTAACAAAGGACTTCAAATTTGCTACCATAAAAGTAGCCATGGGCTTGCAATTTATCATCAAAAATCTCTTCAAAATCTCAACTACATGCTTACCCCATCCAAAGAAACTTCAACTAGACTTTGCCACACCTCTAGACCCAGAAATTAGTGCATAAAGTGATGTCCTTCATGTCAAATTCTCTTGCCAACTTCATCTTGCACCATTGTATAAGTTTACATGAACTTCCTAAAGTATGAGATCATTTACATACAAGACTAAAACAAGCAGATTAGAATAATCAACCAAATAGTAAAGATTGGAATCTGCATTTGTCTTAGTGAAACCCAAACCTGAAAGATACTCATTGATCCTAGAGTACCATGCATGTGGTGCTTGTTTCAAACCATAAAGGACCTTCTTCAACCTGCAAACATAGGTCTCACACCCACGCACCTCAAAGCCTCTTGGTTGATTTATGTACACCTACTCCTCAATTAAACCATTAAGAAATGACGTCTTCACACACATTTGATAAACGCCAATGAAAGGTTGATGCTAAATACATAATAAATTTGATAGAAATATACCTAGCAAAAGGAGAAAAAGTCTCCTCATAGTCAACTCCCTTTTTCTGGGAGAACCCTCTAGCCACAAACTAAGCTTTGAATTTTTCTACATTGCAATCTACTACATGCTTGACCTTGTACAACCACCTAGATTCAATCACTGACTTCCCCTATGGTCTAAGAACCATCTCCCACACATCAATCTTCATGATTCATGGCATCGTACCAAACCTGTTGACTTGTTGCCTCCTCAAAACTACAAGGCCTTGCATTAATGATGTAAGACATTAGTGCCACATAATTCAGAAATTTCTTGGGAGGATGAATTACTCAAAATGAAGTCAGAGGATCTCGAACTTGTTCCTACTCCTCCTATAGTGTCTGGGAGAGCCACCTAAAATTCTTGGTTGAACTAGATGGTAAAGAGGCACCCCCTACACCTTCTGAAGCTTGTAGATCTGAATCTGAATTTTTTTGTTTCTGTAGATCATCCTTTGGGGAAGCAAGCTCCTCTACCCCTTTGGTCACTGCGGAGGTTCCTAAGACTTGGAGGACCATGCATCCTCATCAAACTTGACATCTTTGCTCGCAACTACCTTTTGATAAGATGGAATGTAGGCTCTGTAAGATTTCAAGGTCTCACTGTAACCCATAAAGATACCCTTCAAATTAGAAGGTTTTGTTAAGAATATAGACAGTTTTTAGACATGCTCCCTCCTAGAGACACATTGGTATATATAGATCATGGATCATATATTTGGTTGTCTCTATGATGGAACTATTATTCCTCTCAACAACCCCATTCTGTTGAGGGTTGTAGGGCACTAACAACTCCTTGATTCCTGCTTCCCTACAAAAAGTGTCAAGTTCCTTGGAGGTATACTCCCCTCCATTACCAGACCTTAATACCTTAATGTTCTTTCCTGTCTGATTTTCTACAAGGGTCTTAAACTCCTGAAACTTCCAAAACACCTCATCATTGGTCTTCATGAAGTAAATCCAAGACTTCCTAGAGGAATCATCAATAAAAGATACATAGTAAATGTTACCTGATAAGGAGGCTAAAAACATGGGTCCACATACATTTTAGTGGATTAGGTCAAGAATCTCTCTTGAGCTATGCTCACTGCTAGGAAAAGCAGCATTCACATGCTTGTCGAGTGCATATCCCTTGCACACTCCTTTCTTCTCAACCTCAGTTCAGCAAGCCCTGCACCATGTCCTTCAAGATCAACAACACTCCATAGTGCCAATGACCTAGTCTCTTGTGCCAAAGCTCACACAAGTTGTCATTGTCATGCACTAGAGATCTCACAAGATCCCCCTGCAACCTATATAGACCACCCTCTCAAACACCTTTACCCAACACCCAACCAGGTCCAGGGAATCTCTTCCAAATGAGGACTTGCTAATCATTAAAATTAGCCATATATCTGAGATCTGTCATAACTAAAAATAAAAGGAGATTTTTTGTTAAGCCAAGTGTTAGCACTGAGAGTCACCCTCAGACTGCAAGAGGATAAGCCTAGTACCCATCAAAATGTTTGGTGGAGGTTGGTTTTATGAGTGGAGGTCAAATGGACAAAACTCAATACAAGAATGATTTAACACAGAAACTGGACAGGCAATGCATAGGGAAATGAGGTCCTCATTAACTTCAGTCAGTGGTTTGAGTTTAAGGGTGAGCAAAAGGAAGACTTAGTGAGAGAGGTGGACAAGTCTGCCATGAGCATCCGGCCTTCAAGCAGCTTGGTGAAGAAAAAATCAGGCTCAAGAGCACTCTTGAACTCAAGTTTCAGACGCTGAAATATGTCACAGCAGCATAATAATCAAACCTACATTATCATACAACTACAACAACTCATCTATATCCTCCATTCACGAGCATTTCAGCATAAGGGGGAATAAAATAACAAAGGGAAAGTACTGGAACAGGTCACAACAACATTATAATCAAACCTACATTACAATACAGCTACAACCCTCGACTGGATCCTCCATGCCCGAGTGTTTCAGCACGGCTTAAACAAAGAGATGAAAGAAGTTGACTTCTATTAATGCAAAAGTCTCAAATTTGATAGATAACCAGAGAACAACTCCGGCATAAAAAAATTACACAGTAGGGAGCTCTGCTCAACCATTCGACCCCCTAACAAAATCTTGAACTCATCTATTTATACTCAGATTAGTCCACAACTACCAAGAGTGTGATCTGGCCATTCCATTCAAAGCCTTTCATCTGCGCCTGCTTCTGTCAGACTGTGCGTGTATCCTCCTGTTAGACGCAAACTCAGCTTAGCATGGCCCTGTTAAGTTTTTATAGCATTAGGTTAAGCATGAAGTTCATTCCATTTTAACAATTAACCATAACCATATATGCTGCAGCAACCAAGATCACATGAAGAAGCACCATGCACAAGAACACAAGATGTATCCTGGGAAACCCTTCTCAAACAAGGGAGAAAAACCCAACCAAATCCTTTGCATAATCTTCAAGAGAAAGACCTTTACCACCAAGAATATCCTAGCACACAAGAGGGTGCACAAGACCTAGAAACCCTAGCGCCCAAGAGAGGTGCGCAACTTTGACCAAGAAGTGTACTTGCTGAAATTTCCAAAACTTACAAGTGAGTGTATGTCTACAAATGAAAGATTTCATCTTACTTATATTAGACTTGTCCTATCAACTGAAGTGTCTATTGGCACAATAGGGCCGACTTCACTTAGACATATTAATTGTTTATTATTATAATAATTAATATTAATATTAATATTAATTATCTTTTATAGTTTATCTTTAGACACAATAAGATAGGGTCGACCTGTACCCTTTACAAAATAACTAGGGTTACAGGTAGGTCTGACTCTTGAACTATATATATAGCAAAGGATCTAATACACCCACTAGTGCTCATCCACTAGGGGTCATGTCCATAGGGATTCCATGGACTTGATTCACTGCATCACACAGATGAGCCAGGTCCTCACACGTTCATCTATGCTCGTCCATAGGCACGTCTTGCTCTACAAATCTGCTTTCCCACTGCCACCAATAGGAGGATCATATGGAGTCTTCTCATCAAATCTGTTGTTGTTCAGAGGAGGCCATCACATCATCTTTGTTCTTATTCTCATGATGATGTGCCCAGCGCTTTTCGGGATTTCCCTAACTCAGCAGATCGCTCTTACATCGGATAATCATCTGGAGTTCTTCTCTCTCACGTCATGGAGGAGGCCATATACATTCCTATCCCTTGTCCCGGGCTGGAACCATGAACCCTTTATTAGGGGCTTTCTCTCAGGTTTGTAAGTTGAGAGTAAGACTTCACATCGCTGTTATATTCCACATCTCACAGGTTTGTAAGCTGGAGGATGTCTCCTATAGATGCATTCATCAACACTCCCTCTCAGCTAGGGAGGCATTCTCCATCAAGCCAAGTCTCATACCGATGTACTCTGAGTTTTTTTTTGGCTAAGGTCATCCATACTCCCTCTTAACTCGGAAGGAGTTCTTCACCAAGTAAATGTTTGCAGTCTGCTCAGGTGTAGGAAGGTACTGCAAGTATACAATCTTTCTTCTGTATCATATCTCTGATATGAAGGTATTTCATCTCGTCGTGTTTTTGAACCATTAGGAAATACTAGAATCTCAAGGAGTTTTACACACGGCTCTTAGTTATCATCATAGGATCCATCTCATGGTCAAGTAAATATGTCGGAAGTTTGTGAAGCCACATTGCTTCGCACACTCACTGCTATATATATACTTTGTCTCTAGTGCACTCAAGGACACAGAGTTTTGTTTCCTGCTGTGTCAAGAAACCCTGGAAGACTTCAAGGTAGAACATCAACTGGATGTGCTTTTCCAGTTCACAGTACTTTCTCCTCAATCTGAATCGACATATTCTGCCAACTCAAGTTCACACTAGAGGCATATCTCGGACCATATCCAACTGTGTCTTGATACATGTTTTGTTGTTGCCTAGTGAGTCTGTCTCAGTTGACTCATCACATTCACTGTGTGGCATGAATCAAGTCTGGCGTTGACCGGATACATCAATGATCCAATCAACTATGGATTAGTCACGTTTGAATCATCATCAATCTTCTTCTTTAAATCCATCACGATGGATTTGCATTCTGTCATACTTCTTTAATATTCCCACTGTATGTTTTCCTTGAATCCGGAAAATTTCATCGATCCTCTGTCATACTTCTTGTCCCAAGAAGTAGTGTATCGTACTCAGATCCTTTATGATAATCAAAAGTCAATGCTTGCTTGTTTTCAACAACAAGGATTTCTGAATAAGTCATCAAAATCAAGCTCTTGTCATCAAGACTGTAATAATATAGGTTTGGATAAGCAATACAAACTCATCAAGAATCTGTCTATCTGATATAGTTTCCAACTCATGGAAGGTAGTACGAATAGAAGTGTATTAGGTTCACTGGGTCAAGTGTCTCATCATAGACAACTCCCTCTGTTTATGAGAAACCTCTGGCTATAGATCTCGTTTTGAATTTCTCGACATTTCCATCAGTTGCATGCTTGATCTTATAGATCCACTTGGAAGTTACCACAAACTTCCCTTTTTGGTTCCTGAATAATATCTTATGCATCATTCTTTAATATGTACTGGTATTCTTCTATTATGACATCTTGTCATACCGGTTCTCTTGTTACTTTTCTAGGACAAGGAGTCTCAGCATCAATGAAATGGCTCATGACTGAAGGATAGCTCGAAAAATCTCTTTTTGCTTTCTCGAAATGTGCCTTGAGAAGCTTGTATGTTTCTCTGCCTCTAGTAGAGTAAGTTTAGGTAGGCTTTTAAGCCCTACTGCAGTATCTCTGAACATATCAACTGGAGCAACTGGATCAACTGGAATAATGTCTTCCTCCCTCTGAACTGCTGAAGGGGGAGAAGGTATAGTCTTACTGTGAATCTCCATCTGAGATTCTTTAGGTCTTTTAAAGATTTTCTCTTCTTTAAAAGACAACGTTTCTACTTGTCTTAATCTGTTTCTGACCAGGGATGTTTATCTGGAATGTATTTGAAGATTCACCATATCCTTCTTTCAAGAATAATGTTTCTTCTTTGTTCTTTGCACAAGGGACAAGGTTTTGGACTCCCGTACTAGGGATAATGGTCCAAGTTTTGAAAGCTCTTTTATAAGTAGTGATATCCTTCTTTTATTTTAAGAAACATGCAATTCACTGTAAGATTTAGAACAGAAAGACTTTACCTATTTGTAGTAACGTTCTTCTTTAGAGAAAATACTTCTCGTTTCTTCTTTCTTCATTTTCTTGAGGTGGATCAGGATCAACGTCGGCAGTGGTGGCGTATTGTTTTTCCTTCTTTTTGGTTGGACAATATTTAGCAACATGTCCATACTTGTCACATCTATAGCATTGAACTTTTGAGAGGTCTCTTCTTTGATATGAAGGCTTTTCTTTTTTAAATGTTTGCCTGAAGTTTCTTTTGAATTTTCCTCCTTTTCGGGTATGAAGTGCAAGAGCAAGATTTTCTTCTGAGTTATCTTCCACTCCTCTATTTCTGAGTCTTAGTTCTTCTTGAGTACAATCTATCCATAGTTGCTCAAATGTTGGTAGAGTTTCTCTTCCACTGATGCTCTGGAGGAAGGGCTCCCATGATTTTGGAAGATTCTGAAGAGTAGTTAAGACAAGTTCTCTATCAGACATGTTTTCTCCAATTGTCTCTAGTTGTTCTTTAACTTCTGATAACTTCATGAAGAAAAGTGCAACTGTGTCATCTTTTGTCATCTTAGTACTTTGGAGTTGACTTCTCAAGGCGAGGGCTCTGAGAGTGTTGTCACTTTCAAACATTCCTTTTAGCATTTTGTACATATCGTAGGCAGTCTTCAGATTTGCAATCCGGGGCAAGAGATGATCTCTTACTGAGTAGATGATTATTTTCCTTGCTCTGACGTCATCTTCTTTTCTTATTTTCTTTTCTAATTCAGTTGCTATTTTTGGTAGAGTTTTAGTGGTTGCATCCAGGAGATCTTCTTCTTCAAGAGTGACTAGAAGCTTTGATTTCCAAGGGCTGAAGTTGCTTGCTCCATCAAGCCTATCTTCCATTGGAGTTCTATTCTTCATCTTTTCTTTGAATCTTTGTAGTCTGGATTATGTTTGGACTTATGACTGCCAAAAATCAATTTAATAGTATCACAGAGATGCTTGCTGATCCAGAACAATATTTCTTCAGAAAAACAAAAATATTCTACAGAAGTTTTGGCATCCTAGAAACCCTAGGGCCAAAAATCAAATTTTCTCGGAATTAAGTTTTGAGAGACTCTGGAGATGCGTTGGAAGAGACTGTACTCTTCTATGGTGGAATTACCCTCAACGTCCAAGTTTCAGGGGTTGAAATACTTCAAGGAGGGTCATACGGAATTTTCTGGAACCCTGGGAAGGTCGTACGGTTTTGCAGAAGTGAAGGGTTTGCAGAAAAGGGATGAGACTTGGTGGATGCTTGTGCAATGGGTTCTTTCATGACCTATGCTCTGATACCATGTTAAGTTTTTATAGCATTAGGTTAAGCATGAATTTCATTCCATTTTAACAATTAACCATAACCATAACCATATATGATGCAGCAACCAAGATCACATGAAGAAGCACCATGCACAAGAACACAAGATGTATCCTGGAAAACCCTTCTCAAACAAGGGAGAAAAACCCAGCCAAATCCCTTGCTATAATCTTCAAGAGAAAGACCTTTACCACCAAGAATATCCTAGCACACAAGAGGGTGCACAAGACCTAGAAACCCTAGCGCCCAAGAGAGGTGCGCAACTTTGACCAAGAAGTGTACTTGCTGAAATTTCCAAAACTTACAAATGAGTGTATGTCTACAAATGAAAGATTTCCTCTTACTTATATTAGACTTGTCCTATCAACTGAAGTGTCTATTGGCACAATAGGGTCGACTTCACTTCGACATATTAATTGTTTATTATTATAATAATTAATATTAATATCAATTATCTTTTATAGTTTATCTTTAGACACAATAAGATAGAGCCGACCTGTACCCTTTACACAATAACTAGGGTTACAGGTAGGTCTGACTCTTGAACAATATATATAGCAAAGGATCTGATACACCCACTAGTGTCATCCACTAGGGGTCACATCCATAGGGATGCCATGGATCGGATTCACTGCATCACACAAATGAGCCAGGTCCTCACACGTTCACCTATGCTCATCCATAGGCACGTCTTTCTCTACAGATCTACTTTCCCACTTCCACCAACAGGAGGATCATCTGGAGTCTTCTCATCAACTTTGTTGTTGTTCAGAGGAAGCCATCACATCATCTTCGTTCTTATTCTCATGATGATGTGCCCAGCGCTTTTTGGGATTTCCCTAACTCAGCAGATCGCTCTTACATCGGATAATAATCTGGAGTTCTTCTCTCTCACGTCATGGAGGAGGCCATATACATTCCTAGCCCCTGTCCCAAGCTAGAACCACGAACCCTTTATTAGGGGCTTTCTCTCAGGTTTGTAAGTTGAGAGTAAGACTTCACATAGTTGCTCTATTCCACATCTCACAGGTTTGTAAGCTGGAGGATGTCTCCTATAGCTGCATTCATCAACAGGGCCTGCAAGAAAAATCGTCCATCGTGGTACCTCGGGCTGACAATTCTGTCTCCACGGCCAGACCCTCCACACCTTCTATTTATGGAGTGGGTCGAGGTTTCAACCACCACCTTTTCATTAACTGTTGTTTCCTTGGGATCGCAACAATGCTTAATGCCTAGGGGGAAATTATGTGCTGCTCTCGGATTTGATGCTATATAAGCACGTGATTGCGGGGTCGTCAAAGGCAGTTTGGATTCACACCGCTTTTGAGCCTGTAATTCACCACTTTCCACCGCGTATCTCTTTTACTATACCACGATTTTGATTGCGGGACCGCTCTAGAATTTTATTGCTCCAGCATGTTCTTTCCCCGCAATGAAGCGTGGTCGTCGATCTTATGCAAATCCGTGATCTGGGAAACCCTACTACTTTTAGTGCCACCACTAAAGTTTATCCGCCCACCAATTCTAGGATCCATTAAAACTGCGCATGGAGATGGCGCTAATCTTGGCGCTTGAACAAGAACACTTCCCGAAGGATGATCTCCCGCAGCTGAAGAGGCGACCTGACGTCACTATGCTGACATGTCATGGACAGAGGGGTGACATGTGTCCCTCGAAAATAGGTTGAAGACATGTCCAAAAATGCTTGAAATGATTGCCATGTGTCAGCGCTAGATGGATGCCACGCGTCAGAACTGATGGGTGCCAAGTGTCTTCGGCGCTTGGAGCTCAGGGGGGAAAGCATGTAGATCTTGTATAACTCCCGGAGTAATACAGGCCCGGAGTGACATGGCGACCTGAAATGAATGTTGAAGATTGGAAACGAACCGCGACCGTTGATATGAGGAGGACACGCAGCATAGATCTGTGGACTTCGGGAGAAATTACTTCGAAGGAAAACAAGAATGGGGAAGCAGAAACTCCCGAAGGAAAAAGTCCTGAAGTAAATCATGATCTTTCGATGTAGAAGGACGTGTGGTGCTTGATCTGCAACTCCGGGGCTTCTGCCTAGCCACTAATCCTCGCGCAATTTTGACATGTTGAATACACGCGAGCTGTTGATCTGATTGCGATCTACGATCTGGGAAAGCCCAGCTTTTGTTGCCACGCGCCGCTCTTGGATGGACCCTGCTTCCTGCTGCGAAGATCAACGACTCACAATTACTTCGGGAGTTCGGGCTTAGGACATTTTCAATGCATAGCTCTTTCAATCCTTCGAAGTGCCAAATTGTGAGATCTGGCACCGCGTGTCCTTTGTTTTGGACGACCAAGATTTGCTTCGAGAGTTCGGGCTTCGAGGGCTTTCTCCTGCTTGCTCGCACAATTCTCCGAAGTGCCGAATTCCCGAAGTGAGAGATCTAGTGACACGTGGCCTCTTGTTTTGGACGGTCGAGATTTATTTCGAGAGTTCGGGCTTCGGGCCTTCGAGAGTCCTTTACTCACTCAACTTCTGCTTGCTTTCTCCCAGAATATGAGATCGCCTGACATGTGTCCCCTGCTGAAATATCAACGACCACGAGCGATTGCGGGCTCACAACTAGAAGATACTTTAATTTCCCTTCCGATCCCCGCAATGTGAAGATGCTCGTTCATAGCGGGATCGATATGCACCGTTGATTTGTTGATCTAGCAAGATCAATGATCCTGAGCGATTGCGGGCTCACAACTTGCAGAAACTTTAATTTGCATCCTGATTCCCGCAATGACTCCCCACCGTCGATTTCTCTCCGATGAGATCTGATGGTCGTGACTTAATCTTACTGATCTGATGACTGATCTTTCTCTCACTCAGATCTTACGGCTGAAAAATGAATCTGTTCGCCTGCCAGTATTTCAAACCCAAAAAGGGTTGCGCTTGGACGTTTCCTGTGCAGACCACGAACTTGGACGACCTGTTGCCCTTGACAACTACATGTGATAACACCAAGTACATACAAGATGCCGGTAAGCTCAAGGATATCACTTGATGGCATCTGGAATGAGATAGATCCCACTCCTGCAGTTGGATATGTGGCATCATCACCAAGTTCCACTTGCATGCTTTCCTCCTGCTCCTGAAGTTTGCTAAAGGCCCTCTTGTTAGAGGTCATATGTTTGGTGGCCCCATTATCCACATACCAACCGACACCAGACAAAGTGTTAAATAAAAAGCATGAGACTATAGAGAAGTGTGTCTCAAGCTTGGATGAAAGTTCATCCACTCTAGTTGATTCGTTTGCACTCCCTGCAAATTGCTTCTACTACTACTACTTGCCCTTCCCCATCTTCTCATGGCACTGAGAAGCAAAGTGGCCAAACTTTTGACACTTGAAGAACAGGATGTGGCTCAAGTCCTTTCCCTGGTTAGAGGAACCTGGATCCTCTTTCTTCCCTTTTTGAGGTCTTACTTTCTTCTTTCCCTTCTTCATCTTGCTGATGACGGCAAGATTCTACTCCTCCTCCATACCTGCAACACTTTCCAGTCTCGTCTCCTCTTGGATGAAGTCATCCCATAGCTTCTCAAAAGAGGGAAGCTTTTCTTGGGAAAATAAGCCATGAACAAAAGGTTACCAAGAAAAAGAGAACTCATTTAATGTGATAGGTACTAGCTCTTCACCATTGAGCTCCTCTCCAACTGCTACAAGTTGATCATGGAGTTGAGTAATCTTCATCAAGTGGGAAGCTATGGTATCTATCTCAGTGTTACCAACATCGGCAGCGACAAAGTATTGCCGAGGGTCCAAAAACAAAAATATCGGCAACATAGGGGAAAATATCGGAAAATGTCGTAAGAATGAAAAAAATACAAAAATATTCATTATTTTTCAATTTTTTAAATATCTAAAGCATCAACAACATCAAATAAATGCATTTCGACACAAATATGAAAAGAGAACTGATATATAAGATGTATAAGATGTCTAGTAAACTCGAATACATCACAGTCTACAGATCAACACTGAATCATGTCCTGAGTCTAAAGCCTCAAAATATCGTCAAAAAAAATAATAAGTGACAAATGTATCTCATCATCATGAGTCATTTACGATGAAATCAAATAAATTCTAATGATTCCCTCTGCCCCTTTTATGGGAAAAGGTGATAGCTTTTCCTCTAGAGGAAGAATCCCCTGGGGTAGCACTAGACTCTGACGTCCTGTAGAAGAAGCAGGAGCTAGACTCTAGTATCCTCTACTGGTGCTACTGCCAAGTACAACTCCCTCTGTAGGAGTCCTTGAAGATGGAAGCTGACTCTGCTCTATAACATCCTCCTCCTCTGCCTCCTCCTCCTTTGCTATTTCCCCCTCTACCTCCTCCTGTATCAAATCAGGCATCGATTCCAAAATAGGCCTCTCGAACTCAACCCTCCATTCAACGCCAATGTCAATCCAATCCAACGAAATGGCGTCCACATTAGGTGTTTTTTGAATCTGCCTCACCAACAATCGGAGATTGTAGTAGACATATACTATGTCATTGAAGCATTGGGATTCCAAACTGTATGAGGGGCATAAATTATAAATTAATAATAATATTATAACTTATAATACAAAATCTAGACTATAGAGGGTGACAGGGCATAAAATAATAACTATAATTTATAAGAATTAAAAATTTAATTTGAAAATTTGTAACCTCTTGCACTTCTTGGTGTGTATTTTCTCAAATGCACTCCAGTTGCGCTCACATCCTGAAGAGCTACATGTTTGGCTAAGCACCCGAATGGCAAGTTTTTGTAGATGGGGTACTCTACCACCATAGCTTGTCCACCAAGCGTCTACAACAAATCAGAGAAACATAAGAAAAGGCATTGAAATTTGAAAGTTAAAAGTTGAAAGAAAAGACATCGAAATTTGAAAGTTGAAATTTGAAATTTAATGAAGCTTACCTGGCATTTTGGTCTTCCTATCAGCTATAGCCATCTGAAAGCCAAAAGTCCACCGGACATCCTATATATTTCCATTTCTTTGGAAATCTCTGCACGCTCTTCATGACTTAGCACCATTCTCTCAACACATGTGAGGAATCCTTCCATAACCTCAACATCAAATCTAAAACCAAATGAGTAAGAGAATGCGTGATTGAGGTAGATCCTTGCAGCATGAATCGGGAAATGAAGTGTATTGTTCCATCGCTGATCAATCACTCCCCATATCTGTAGTCGTTTCTGAAATCCATCTTCTCCCTTATCATCATAGTAGCCACGGATAGCTTCTTTGGCCCTATCCATGGCCTCATACAAGTAGCCCATTGTGGGCTTGTCTCCATCAACCAACCGAAGAACCTTTACCAAAGGTTCGCTAATGGCAACCACCTCCTCCACTCCCACCTAGAAGCTCTCCTGGTATGACACTATCCTGCATATGGCCTCCCCCTTCGGTTTATGGCTAAATGATAAATGTGAAACAAACATCATCTTCAGGTCCTGCATAAAAGCCAAGATAGATCGAAGATATATGAAGCTAATGGCAAAGCGCGTGATTACAGGTCACACCAACTCCCTGTTATTTGTGAATATTCTCATCAAACTAAGCACATATGCATGATTATATATGAATTTTGTGATGCTCTTAGCCGATTCAACAATGTCCTTGATATAAGGAATTTTTCCCATATCCTCTAAAATCAAATCTATACAATGTGCATCATAAGGAGTCCAAAACAATGTAGGATACCTTTGCATAAGCATCCTACCTGCAGCAACATAGTTAGCAATGTTTTTCGTTATGACTTGGACAACATGTTGAGGACCCACCTCCCAAATGAACTCATCCAATAAGTCACATAACAATGATGCATCTTTAACATGTGCAAATGCATCAACAGATTTAACAAACATTGTCCCCTTGGGACAATTAACCAAGAAGTTAAGAAGTGTCCTACCTTTTTGGTCCGTCCAACCATCTAACATCACGGTGCATCCAGTGATTTCCCATGATTCCTTAAGCTCCTCCAATCTGCTCACATAGTCAAGCTTTTCATTCTAAAGGATAGGCCCTCTCAACTCCTCATAGGTAGGGGCCTTATACCCCAGGCCAACAACAACAACTGCATCAAACATTGGTTGATAGAATGGGTTGTTCTTGGCAATGTTAAAAGGAATTTCACTCCATAAGAAACACTTACCCACCAGCTTATCAACGTCTTCCTTCTCCTTTTGTTTTACCATTGACCTGATAGAAGGTTGTGCACCAGGTGTGGAAACGGTGAGGTAGAAGGTGGAATTGAAGCAGCTGAACTTCCCTCCTCAGATATTCCACCTCCTCCCCTTACAAATTGAGCTTTCTTAGCTTCCCTGTATTCTCTGGCTAAACCCATATCCTCAAGCGCTTTGTTGGAAATACACATGATTTTCGAGGTTGAATCTGGGCAAATATCCACTTCATGTCCCAGAAGTTTTGCAAGGTGGTATTTCAGCCAGGGAATTCCCCCCATCATTCTCATCCTACACAACTTGTAATACAAAGTTTGGCTATTAAACCCCTCCTCAGGATCACCATATTCCCACATAGCATCCAATTTTCTCGGCATTTTCAATCTTCAAGTGATCAAACCTAGGGCACAAAAACAATGAAAAAAAATTAAATCACCATTTAACTTTTAAAGAATCAAGATTCAAGATAATACAATCTACAAGTAATACAAATTTACAAAATGGGGGAAAACTGATAAATTAAAAAAAAACTATCATAAATTTGCAAAAATTAAAAAAAATGGTTGGAAATCAATCCACACTCCAAAATAATTTGATGGCAGCTTGAAAACACAGTCCCTAACTACCAAGATGAAGGATACATAGCAAAAATTTAAAAAAAAAACAAAAAAAAGGGTGCAAACTATTGCCCATACCTGCAAATGCGCCCTTGCTTGAGGGAAATCAATCCCAACTTCACAATGAACAGGTTATAGTGCTCAAGATCTCACTCCTCCTCGTCTTTGGTTGAAGGCAAACTTGCCTCTTTCTCCTTTGCTCTCCAAACCCCACACTCTACTTGCAAAATGAGAAAAAAAAGACAAAATTGGGCTTTATTTCCGACCTGTCCCGTGCTGTGCGACATTTTAGATTGTAGCGCGATAATATCACTCTATTTTGGTAAATAGCGTGATATTATCTGGAAGCGATAATATTGCGATATTTTCGGTGATAATAACGCCAACCTCCATTTTTATTATCGCGATGTTGGTAACACTGATCTATCTTTCTCATCTGCATGACTCTAAGATTATTCCACAACATCTTCTGATTGATGTTCTCACTCAGATATATGTGAGGGATCAATTGATCCTTCACAGAGTCAAAGATGACTCGCATGGTCTTGGCCATCTTCCTCTTATGATCTACCAACAACATGGAATCAATAGGCGCTACAACTAGTTTCCCAACAAAGCCCCATAGATCATGCTCCTCCAACAACATTTGTACCAAACACTTCCATGGGACGAAGTTAGAGGGACATTCCAATCTGTCTTTGTATCTGAGATTGAAAGTAGTCATACGGATGCACTGGAATATCCTACTAAATAAAACATATCAGCAAGGGACGAAGTTAGAGGGACCTTTCAATCTGTCTTTGTATCTGAGATTAAAAGTAGTCACACGGATGCACTGGAATATCCTACTAAATAAAACATATCAGCAACAAAAGAAAAAAAGCAACCTATGGACATCTCACCAGTGAAACCTCATGACAGCTCCCTCTCACAGGTAACAACCCTACAGGCTACTATCCATACACAGTTTCCTGGAAGGTTTTAGTGACTATGCTCTGATACAATGTAAAGTTAACTAAACCATGGTAAACAGATTCTACACTGTAAAAGAAGTTCTACAGGAAAATAAACGGCCAAAACTAAAAGACCTCTGAAAACAGCTCTCTATAATAATAAATGCTAGACTCTATAAACATTTACTTAGAAAACAAATAATAAAACTCAATAGCTGATTGTCAAAACCTGTCACTACTTTTCATTAATTCTGAACATGAAAATCGGCTACAGGAAAATAGTAAACTGCTAACTATTGAACATTAAAAGTTAAAACTCTATCCCAGATCCATACCCCTGCCTTTCTTTTATAGAGATGAAGAAAGGCACACTAAGGTGTTTTAATTCCTAAATCTATGGATCTGCATGAGGATGAGGTAGTGCGCTCCAAGGAAAGAGTTCAGATTCCCTTGGGATCTGTGCCCTAACTAAAATTCAAACTCCAAAATAGATAAATTGCTAAAAATAAGGTTGAACTAAACTAAACTCAGCACTCTATCTACTTTCACTGGAGTTTAAGGATAAGGATAACCTTATCCTATCCTTATCCTATCTAAAGCTGGTGCATGCATGCGCCCTTACTGTTGGAAAGCAAATTTAGTACTGTGCCTTCTAGTCTTCTTAATGTTGGGCCCTCATCTACAGATCTTAATTGATGTTGTACGGATCTACTACTGCTGTAACAAAAGGCATCCAGATCTTCTGTGCATGCTCCAACCCATAGAAGACTATCCGAGGTACACACCCTAACATTGGCTTCTTTGCTTCTTAGCTAAGGGCTATAAGGGGATGGAGGGTTGACTTAGATCCTACTTGATAAGGTGTTTGAGGGTTGGATACTTGGCTTCTTAGCTAAGGGTTGATAAGGAGATGGAGGGTTAACTTAAATCC
>ML826002.1:16190-26865 GCA_009831015.1 Picea engelmannii | reverse complement strand
ACTTTGGAGTTCATCCATATTTACTTCTTATCAACCATGAAAAAACAATAATGAGTCATATTTACATCAAACAATATTGGGTCCATTACCCAAACCTTTGTGCTACGGGGCTTTCTTCAAGGGTTGACATCAATGACAACCAATCTTAATCAACACAAGGTTCCCCATTTTCTCATGGTCTTTTGGGATGATCAAACCTTGACATTAATTGTCAAACTCTTTGATGGTGCACTAATAGATTTGAGCCAAAAGTAATTTATTACACATGTGCATCGAAGTATATCTAAAGAAGGGATTACCAGAAGTAGTGCAGTTAAAGCTAGAAGAGTGGGTACACATACATGCCTTACATTATGAGCATATCCCATTAAAATGTAACCATTGACATGAACCCAATCACTTTTCTAAGGATTGTAAGAAAATTCCACTGCAACTAGAAGAAACATCACCTCTAGTGGACATGTGACCCCCTCCACCAAGGAAATCCTTTAGATTTAAGCATTTAGTAATGTAAAAATTAGTTCATCTTCTCCTACTCAAAAGTATTTTGATATTTTGGGAAGTACAACACCACCCAGGACTCAAAAGATGTGGAAGTCCAAGAAGCCAATCTAGTTCCCAAGCCCAAAGGAATTGTCCCACTAGTTAAACATCCCTTTCCAACTAATCACTAATACTTTCATGTGCGCATATTAGTTAATATATGGAAACCAACATCCTAGTAGTGGTCCTCAATTGTTAGAAAATACCCTTTGAAAACCCCTTGAAGTTCTCACTGGTGACAAGGCACATAAGGTCTTAGAGGAAGAAGTCGCATATGGTCCAAAAGCTACAAGAACAAGAGGATGAAAAATAACAAATAAATTTGAGAATAGAAGCAAATAGAAGTAAGGTTTTGGGGTCTCAAATTACAATCCAAAGTTCCTTTAGGGGAGGTAGACCGGCCCAATTTAAGAAATATAATTCCCTCCTAGAATTGAGAAGAGTGGGAATTAGAACCAAGAAGGAGTATGTAAAGAGCTTCATCAAAACACAGAGAGAGATTGACACTGGAAGACTTGACTTGCCCATTGCAAAACTAACAAAGATCGGGGTTGACGCGGATTGTTGGAACCTCCATAGGTGTATACAATGTTTCCCCACCATTTGATTTGGTTTGTAGATCCAAAAATTGTCATTCATTTCATGTGGTTGGATAGTACAACAAGGTAACCCACCAAATCCACTTGGAATCCATCATTACTGTTGATGATTATAGCTTTGTGAGACATCCTCCAGGACTCATTCTCGTCTAAGACTGAGCTGAGCCGACCTGTGAGAGAGCCCATGAGTTTGGTGTTCCCATGATATGAGTGTGTCTATGTGTATACCCCTGTATGGGCTGAGGATGCCCATGAGATGGGTGTGTTGTTTGAGAGGAAATGAAGTGTACCTTTGTGAGGGGTGAAGGTGCCCATATGATGGGTGTGAGTCAGAATCTGGACTAAGTTGTTATGATGTGTGGTCTCCTGGATTATGGACTCAGTTGAGTCATGCTTGAGATGGTACTCTAGATGATTCTCCTGTGGACTCAATGAGATAGAGATCTATTGAGTAGAACATCCATGTGGTTGAGCACAGGTGGACGTACCCCTAGTGGTTGAGCACTAGTGGGTGTGTGAGATCCCTTGATATATTTTCTAAGAGTAAGATTTACTTATAACCCTAATTTTGATGTAAAGGGTACAAGTCGACCCCACCATAAATTGAAAGATAATTAATGATTATTTTAAAAGATAATTAATATTGTAATTATTAATTATATTTTGAGTTATTGAGGTCGCCCCTGTTGTGCCAACAGATACCACTTTTGATGTGTCCAGTCTAGTATAAATAAAGGTGATTTCCCCATTGAGGAAACACACAAGTCACATGTAATTTGGAAATTTCAGCGAGTACATCTTCTAGGGCTGAAGTGTGCACCTCTCTTGGGCGCTAGCTTCTTGGTTTTGGAGAGCACCCTTTTGTGTCCTAGGTCTATGGTGTGGGAGGTATTTCTCTTGATAATATAGCAAAGGATTGTTGGTTTTTCTTCCCTTGAGTAGAAGGGTTTCCCAAGATATTTATTGTGTTCTTGTGTATGGTATTTCTTCTTGTGATCTTGGTTATTGCAACAATTGGGAAAGTTGTAGATGCATTTGTTTATGGTTAAGGTAAATGATGAAATTGAAATAAAACTCATGTTTGAACCTAGCATAGTCAAAATTCAACATGGTTTCAGAGCATAGGTCTTGAAGAACCCATTTCACAAGCATTAAAACCAGTCATCCTCCTTTCTGCAACTTCGTACGACCTTCTAGGGTTTCTGAGAAAAAGGTACGACCCTCCTTATTTTTCAAGTTTCATCACCTTGTACTTGGACGTTGAGGATAAAATTGGCATAGGAGAGTGTGGCCTCCTTCAACACCCCTCTAGAGACGCTCAAAGTGAAATTCTGAGAACTTTGGATTTTGGGCCCTAGGGTTTCTAGGGTTTCACAATTTTCTGTAGAAAATTCAGATTTAGGGTTTCTACAGCTCATTGAAGGATCTTTTCAGCTCATGAGTGTTCTTCTGACTTTCAAGGCTTATTGTTGGTAGTCATAAGCCCAATGAAACATAATATTTCTAGCCTAGCCTAGCCGTTAGGTTTCCTATTCCAGTTGGTAAGGGTTTGTGAAGAATCTGAAAATATGATTAACATAACTATGATGGAAGACATCAAAGAAGAATCCTTCTTATTCATTTAAGTACTCTCAAGTATGGTTCCTACTAATGATGATACTTGGTTAATTGACAGTGGTTTCTCCATGCACATGACCAGATTTAGAGGTCACATGACTGATCTTGTTGAGAAAGAGACCAATCTACATGTTGTTCTTGGAGACAATGCCAGATATAATGTGAAAGGATTTGGAACTTCTACTTTCCAACTAGATTCTGACATAACTCTTTAGTTAAGTGAAGTACTATATGTACCTGGGATGAAGAGGAACCTTGTATCCATTTCTTCCTTAGAAGACAAAGGCTACAAGGTTACCTTTTCAGAAGGAAAAGTTCTTGCATGGCACAAGGACTCACATATAAATTCTTCCAGAGTAATTGGTGCTCGAGAAAGTAGCTTATATAAGTTAACGATCAGACCATTCCAGGCCCTGTTACATGATACTATCAGCTTGAGTGAGCTATGACATAGGAGACTTGCGTGATCGTTATAGAGCCCTTCCATCTCTAGGGAAAATGGTAACAAGTCTTCTAGAGATACAAATTCAGCATAAAGGTGTTTGAAGAGGTTCTGCCCTTGGAAAAAATGTCAAGGGGTCCTTCTTGAGCACTGACAATAGATCTAAGGAAATATTGGACTTAATACATTCAGATGTGTGTGGGCCAATGACTTTTTCCTCTCTGAATTGATATTTGTAATATGTACTCTTCATAGATGATCACTCTCGGAAAACTTGGATTTATTTCCTGAAGACCAAGGATGGAGTCCTTGCAAGATTTCAAGAATTCAAAGCTCAGGTTGAGAACCTGACCAGAAGAAAGATCAAAGTACTAAGATCAGATAATGGAGGAGAATACACCTCCAATGATTTCAGTAATTTATGTATTGAAGCAGGGATCAAGAGGGAGTACTTAGTACCTTACAAACCTCAACAAAATGGGGTTGCAGAAAGGAATAACAAAACCATTATCGAGGCAACCAAAGAAATGATACATGATCAAAGTCTACCTATGATTTCGTGGGTAGAAGCATGCATAAAAATAGTATATGTTCAAAACAGGAGTCCTCACCAGATTTTGAAGAACATAACTCTCGAAGAATCCTTCACCGAAGTGAAGCCTGATATTGGACACTTCAAGATATTTGGGTGTCCAGTATACTTTCATGTACCCAAAGGAAAGAGGTCCAAGATAGACCCTTCAGGCAGAAAAGGTATATTTGTGGGATACAGTGAATCTTTGAACGCATATCGAATATACATCCCTGGTCAGAGACATATTGAAGTGAGAATAAATGTTATCTTTGAAGAAGAGATAGCCTTTCAAAGATCCAGAGAATCTCAGATGGAGACTGATAGTGAGACAATACCTTCTCCCCATCCAACAGTTCAGAGGGATACAACCATTATTCTAGATGATCCAGTTGATCTAGTTTCTCTAGTTGATATCCCCAGAGACATTGCAGTAGGCCATAAAATGTCTGCCTGGGCTCGAAAAACTCTGTAGGAGGTAGAGGGCCATGCAGCTCCTCACAACAAATTCTGAGAGAGAAAGAGACCAAAGATATTTTTGAGCTATTTTTCAGCCATGAGCCACATCATTGATAATGAGCCTTCTTGTCATGGAGAAGCAACAGGTCAGGAGGTATGGAAATATGCCATGATAGAAGAATATCAGTCCATCTTGAAGAATGATGTGTGGGATATTGTTCTGATACCAGAAGGGAAGTCTGTAGTGACTTCCAAGTGGATCTATAAGATTAAGCATGCAACTGATGGAAGTGTCGAGAAATACAAAGCGATATTTGTAGCCAGAGGATTCTCACAAGTAGAGGGAATTGACTATGATGAGACATTTGCTCCAGTATCCCGATACACTTCCATCCATACTATCATTGCACTAGCTACATCCATGGGTTGGAAACTACATCAGATGGATGTAAAGACAACCTTTCTCAATGGTTATGTTGAGGAATAATTTTACATCGAGTAGCCAGAGGGATTCGTGATACATGATGAGAAATCTCGTGTGTGCGGGTTGAAGAAAGCTCTGTATGGACTAAAGCAGGCACCTTGTGCTTGGTACGAGAAGATGGATGGATTCTTGATGATTTTGGGCTACAACAAGAGTGTTGCTGATCCAAACCTATATTATCATATTGTGGTGACGAGTGTCTGATATTGGTCCTGTATGTGGATGACATATTCATCACCGGTTTAGAAAGACTCATTGTTGAATGCAAGTGAGCATTGACTTCTAAATTCGAGATGAAGGATCTAGGTATGATGCACTACTTCTTAGGACTAGAAGTATGGCAAAGGACTGATGAGATTTTACTGAGTCAAGGAAAATATACAATGGAAATATTGACGAAGCTCGGTATGACAGATTGCAAATCCATGCCTACACCGATGGTGATGGATTTGAAGAAAATGAATGATGCTTCTACTGATTCAGGCGAGATTGATCCACATTTATACTGACAGATGATTGGATCATTGATGTATCTGGTTAACACCAGACTTGACATATGTTATGCAATGAATGTACTTAGTCAGTTCATGAGTCAATTGAGACAGACTCACTGAATAGTAGCGAAGCATGTATTGAGATATCGATGAGGCGCAATTGGATATGCCTTGAGATATGCCTCCAGTGTAGACATGAGCTTGTAGGGATATGACGATGCAGATTGGGTAGGGAGTGAAGTGGATTGAAATAGCACATCTGGTTGTTTTTTTACCTTGGGTTTTGCCATGGTTTCCTGGTGCAGCAGGAAACAGATCTCTATGGCCTTGAGTACCACATAAGCAAAGTATATAAAATTGAGTGTGGCAGTTCATGAAGCAGTGTGGCTTCGCAAGCTCCTGGTAGATTTATTTTCTCATGAGATGGATCCTACCATTATTCATTGTGATAACCAGAGTTGTGTGAAGCTCTCTCAGAACCCCGTGTTTCACGATAAATCGAAACACATTGAGATAAAATATCATTATATCAGAGACATGGTGCAGAGGAAAGTAGTACATGTGCAGTACCTTCCTACACATGAGTAGATTGAAGATATCTTCACAAAACCACTTGCCAAGATGAAGTTCGAGTACTTCCGTGAGAGACTTGTCTTGGTGGATAATGCCTCCCTAGCTGAGAAGGAGTGTTGATGATTACAGCTTCGTGAGACATTATCCAGAACATGTTCTCCTCTGAGACTAAGTTGAGACAACCTGTGAGAGAGCCCATGAGTTGGGTGTGCCCATGAGATGGGTTTGTCATTCCTCTCTGATACTGAGATGAGATGGTTTGTGCCCCTATGTGGGGTGAGGATTCCCATGAGATGGGTGTGTTGATGTGTATTCCCATATGTGGGGTGAGGATGCCCATGAGATGGGTGTGTCATTTGAGATGAAATGATGTGTACCCCTGTGAGGGGTGAAGGTGCCCATGTGATGGGTGTGTGTCAGACTCTGGATTGAGTTGTTATGATGTGTGGTCTCCTGCCTTGTGGACTCAATTGAGTCACGCTTGAGATGGTACTCCAGATGATTCTCCTGTTAACTCAGTGAGATAAATATCTGTTGAGTAGGACGTTCCTGTGGTTGAGCATGAGTGGATGTACCCCTAGTGGTTGAGCACTAGTGGGTCTGTGAGATCCCTTGCTATATTGTCTAAGAGTATGATTTACTTGTAACCCTAATTGTGATGTAAAGGGTACAAGTCGGCCCCACCATAAAGTGAAATATAATTAATGATTATTCTAAAAGATAATTAATATTGTAATTATTAATTATATTCTGAGTTATTGAGGTCAGCCCTGTTGTGTCAATAGACACCACTTTTGATGTGTCCAGTCCAGTATAAATAAAGGTTATTTCCCCATTGAGGAAACACACAAGTCACATGTCATTTGGAAATTTCAGCAAGTACATCGTCTAGGGTTGAAGTGCACACCTCTCTTGGGCACCAACTTCTTGGTTTTGGAGAGCACCCTTTTGTGTGCTAGGTCTATGGTGTGGGAGGTCTTTCTCTTGAGAATATAGAAAAGGATTGTTGGGTTTTCTTCCCTTGAGTAGAAGGGTTTCCAATGATATTTCTTGTGTTCTTGTGCATGGAATTTCTTCTTATGATCTTGGTTATTGCAACAATTGTGAAAGGTGTAGCTACATTTGTTTATGGTTCAAGTAAATTCTAAAATTGAAATAAACCTCATGTTTGAACCTAGCATAGTGAAAATTCAACAATTACCATCCATTTAAGCCCCATGATTGGACAACCCATGTTAATTGTGAATGGAAGTCACCTCATTTTTGGACCGCGATTCATTTTGACCAAGGATTCATCCACCCTCATCCAATGGTCCTCACCTCATATAGGTTATTTCATGTGCACTTTGGGATGGGACCACCCAAGGTCAACGAACCTTACTCCATTGCCCAAAATTTAATTAAAACGGTGCTAATTAAATGATGACAATCAAAGGGGAAGTACTTAGGTAGGTGAATTTGGGATGCATGACATCATTTTGAGGAGGCCTGCCTTTTTTTTAATGAAGAACCATTAATGTATGAGAAGAGGAGGTATTATTGGGGGTTGGCACCTTGTTTTTATGAAGAAGAAGAATGCACATGAAAAAAGAGGAGATGAGAACAGAACGAGGTTGCTTAAGTTTAATGATATCCAAGCCATGCTAAGGTTTGGAGGAAGAAGAGAAAAGAGAGTAGAGCCTCAAAGGGACAAGGAGTGTAGGGAAATGCCAAATAAAGAAAATATAAAGAAGAAGAAGTTAGAAGAGATGAAATTGTATAGAGGCCATGGATCCTAAAGGAAAAAAAAGGTAAATTGAAGGAAATTGTGAATGTTTGTAAATAAAAAGGCCTAACAGAGACTTAGACTAGTAGGTAGATAGGAGATAGAATTATGAAAGAGATTGATAACCCAGAGTGGTGATTGTCATTGTAATGTTTTCTAAGTTAATGAATGAATCCCATATAGGGGGGTATTAATGAAACTCTGTGTTGAATGTGTTAATGAATGAAGCCCATATAGAGGGGTATTAATGAAACTCTGTGTTGAATGTGTTAATGAATGAATGAATGTTTGTGTGTGATTTGAAGTTTGTATGTAAATTTGTTGTGCACTATGAGGAGTGAAAGGGCTCATTGATAATTTAAAGCAAGGATTATAGAAACCTCATCGGTCAAAATGTTGAAACTTTGCTTATAATTTTGTTGGTGGTGAAATGTTTTTTGTAGGGGACTGAGGCCTCATCCCTATTTTTGCATCATTCTTCGTATTAGAGAAGGAGTGTCCCACAAAGAAGAATAAATATTGGGGAAAATTGTTGGAGAGGAAAAGGAGACCCACATAGTGAAGTGGTGGGGAAACTGGTCTAAGGATTAGAGAAAGTGGTTATCCTAAAAAAAGTTAAACAACTCCAATTAAGGTTGGGTAGAGGTTGTTGAGTTATTGTGGGAAGCTCCAATAGCTCCCATTTGAGGTCTTAAAGAGTTGGAAGGTTGATTGAATCCTAAAAGTGTTGAGATGACTCCATAATGGAGTGGGTAGAGTTGTAATTGAAAAGTTTAAGAAGACAATAGTTCCAACAAGGGAGAAGTTAGGTAGAACTATTGAAAAGAGATTAGAGGAATAAAGTTTGAGAAAGGAGGAAGACAACTCCAACTCAGTGTTAGGTAGAGCTATGGAATAAATTCTATGATTGTTGAACAATGTGAAGAGGTTGTATATAATGACTGCAAATATGGGATACAAGAAGAGTGTGAGATTTGGAAGATTGAGTAGAAGGAGGTCCCATGAAGAAGAGGACTTAGAAGAAATATGTGAAATATTGAGGAATTTTATGGTTAGGATTGAAGCATTGGAGGTAGAAAAGGGGATTGAGAAACCCTTGGGTCATGAAAAGTTGATGAATACTTTGATGGAAAGGACAAGGCCCTTCACAAAGGATGAGGTCATGATAGTCAACAAGTACATCAAGTTGAGGATGGATGTTGTGTAGCATGATATATAGCCATACCATAAGAAGAAATCAAATCAACATGATGAGTTGAAAGAGGATATAGATGAAGATTATGAAGAATATAGTGAGGATGAGTATGAAGATGATAATGTTGATTTTAAAAATTATTATGTTGAAGATGAGATTATGGTCTGTTATCCAAAAAAGGGAGAATCATTGGAGGATATTCCTTGGGGAACCCTTGTTGAAATTGGTGATGAATGTGGATGTGGAAGTGATAGTTAGGACGCAAAGTACATTACTGAGTTAGACATAGTAGAAGTTATGGAGGAACTATTGCAAGAGGGAACAATAGGTTCCTTAGCCTATTATGATGATATTGATAAGTTTAGTGTTGATTTGGATGATGAGAAGTAGGTCTTATAATTCCTACAAAATTGAAGTATGGTGAGGATTAATTTTATGAAGTTGGGATAGAGGGACCTTGAGGAGCATGACCATGAGGAAAAGGGATTTATTTGAAAATTCTTGTGATTATGAATGTGTAGGTAAAATGAAGAGTGAAGGACACCTTGTTGATGTTGTAGAAGAAGGAAAACATCACAGTAATGCAATGGAAAAATATGATGAGTATCTTGAGGAAGAGAGAAACAATGAAGATGTTGCAGAAGTTGAAGGTCATATTATGTTTGAAGAGGAATTTAGAGGAGAAAACAATCTCTTGAAGGTTGTAGTATAAGTAGAAAGAGTTAACTTTGATAATGCCACAAGTGTGGAAGAGGACAATAGTGATTTTATTGTATATAATGAAGAAATCGAGAGAGTAGATGAGTAACAAAAAGGAAATTGGATCTGGAGTAGAATGTGATGAAGAAGAGCTCCAAGAAGAAGAGTTGATGGAAATCAATAGAGAGATGAAGCTAATTAAAAATATGATGAAGGGAGAACTGGTAGTCAAAGGCCTTGCAACTAGGGAAAGTGTTGTGATTAATGTTGATGTGGAAAATTTGGTAGCAACGAATATTTATGTTAAGCCCCCTAAGGCCCTATTTGAAGGGCCTAACACTCATTTACTATCATTTTATTAGTTATGGTTAGGTCAGCTTAGGTAGGTTACATCATGCTCACTTTATGTACTATTTATAATAAAGAAGATTCAATTGTATATGCAACTCATGTTTTCTTGTGCATTGCATATATTGTGTGAGGAGGTTTCCCCCTCAAAGTGGATTATTCATCAACTATTTTGGAGTTTGGTTCATAACATTTGGTATTAGAGATTACAATATTAGGGTTTCAATACTTCAATCGAGACATCTTGGAATTTTGGATACAACCTTTTTTTGGGACATTTCAAATAGTGAAATTTTGATGAGACTAAGGAGACATATTGAGGTACATCTAGTAAAAAATTTCAAGTGCTAGTTAATTATACTTTCTGAGATATAGCCTGCGAAAGTTAGGTTTTGTGACTAGTCTTGAAATCAGTTTCAAATGAGCCATCTTGAATTTTTCACTATATTTTTTTCTCATAATAGTTTAAGATAGTGAAATTTTCAGGATCCTAAAGAGACATAGAGAAGTACTCATGATAAAAATTTCATTTTTTAGATTTTTTTAATTTCTAAGATATGGGCTATGGGAGGTATGGGTAGTTGAATATCCCTCAAACTAGACTCAAACATGTGTCCTTGGTAGAAGTGACATATATAAATCTTGGAAGGTCCAAATTTAGTGCATTAGTTTTTTGGAAAGGACACAAAAAATATTATTTTAGGTAAAAATTTCAGAATCAGATCTGAAATATTGGACATGTGGCATACCATAAAAATTATTTATCTAGGAAGGGATAAGAATCAATAAGTTTTGGAAAACTTACCATAATTTTTACTTGGCACATCAAATTTTGGTTAGACCTATGTCATTGTAGAGAATACATATCAGAGTGCTACATGAAATT